>JAQQAE010007274.1:0-15990 GCA_029823295.1 Pseudamia nigra
AACCTCTCTTATCTTTTTAAATGGGTGAACTTGCACATTTTTACATTTCCCAATACTTATTGTCCCCACTGTAGGTGCAAGAATAAAGCTGTCCTTGGCTTTACTGCCAGCTACCATGCTGACTGCATGTGTTTGTTGACCTGACTATGTTTGTTTGAGGGTGTGTATTTACTTATGTACATATGTGTGTTTGCTGTTGCCTTATCGGAGCTTAGCATGTTTAGACTCTTCATGTCTGTGTCCTTCTGTCCTACATATTTGGTAATCTGACTATAAGAGCAATTGTCAAATTGTTCAGATCTATTGTACACTCACGTTAGGATGCTTTATAAATGTTATGTAAGTAAAAAAAGGAGATGACTGGCACTGAAATGTGTCAAGTATTTATCATGTGTAAGAATGTATGGTTTTATATCATTTTTCGGTGTGGCTCCTTTTGTATAATAATTTAAATTTTTAATAGTTTATCTTTAGACAAGAATAACTGTGGTCAATTGCTGGTTTGATGGTAAATGGTTTGTTTTATATTATGCACTTGTAATAATAGTTCAGTAATTTTGTTATAACTTAAATAATTAAACAATGCCATGCCCTAATTCTGAGTCATAAATTTAATCTAATATTTTTTCCTCTTTTTCTTTTTTGTTCTGTCTTTAATTGCCTGGCTTTCTCTTTTTTCTTTTTGTGGTGCATTTAGTGTGTGCATGTGCCTACATTTTTCTACCGTGCATGTTTGTATTTTTAATCTGGCCCGCTGTGGTAATTATGAGAGATAATTCTTTGTGCCCACTTCCAAACAGATTGTGCTAAAGGAAAGACACTAAAAATGAGGAAGAGAGAGATAAAACATGAGGCACGAGTCAGAAAAAGTGCCAGAGCTCCAGAAAGGGGAGAGAGTGGAGCAGGATGAAACACAGAGCCTGAGGTAGTGTCTCAGCCTACATTTAAGAGAAACCCACTGGGTTAGCTGAGCCCCTGATGATAGACTCCTCTGGCTGTCTGTCAGTCCATCTACTTACTTGTTCACTTCACTTGAAAGCAAACTCTGCTGGTTTGTTGTTTACAGTATCATCATCTAGAGCCAGAGGAACAGAGATGCATGAAGGGACTAAAACAGAAGTGATGCTATTTTAGGATGTTCTTACTTTGACCATACAGGATATTTTTGCTCAGTGAATACTGTATTATCCCACTCATACATATAATTGCACTTATACATGATGCACAGTTCAAATGATCCCACACATGAACAACAAACAGGACATTTCAACCCACATATTCGCAACAGAATTCAAAATACTTACCAATTAAATGATGAATATTTAGAAGACTATAGTTTACAGCACTTCAGTCAACTCATATATGAGTAACCTAAGTTCTAATTAAATACTGTTAAATAGGTGTTCTTTCATCATACCTTGCGACAGTAGTTTCTAAATGTAAACATCAACCATCTGCTGAGATACTGTGGCTGCTGTGAGAGGTACATAGTTCATGGATTTTTTTTTACTTTCATTGCAGCACATTTTGACAGTGGCTGTTGGTAGGTAGCCTCCATTATCTACTTTAGCACCAACAAATGAGCCATTATTATGGGAGGACATACTCAGCAGTGCCATGGCTTTTACCAGTTACTTAAATGTGTCTGACATACAATATTTTTTTCTACAGCTACTGTATAAGAAGGTAGAGTATGTGCTTGTCTACCTTCATCTTGTCCCTTGTAGCAGCACCAGATGCAAAAAGTGTTGATGTTGTTCACTTAATCAGCATGTAAATCACTGTTGGAACATGTACTTTAGCAGTTGCATCGCTTGGCTGCTCTTTGTAATGAAGGGGCTGTACAGTGAGGGACGGTATAGAAAGCTTTTCCACTCTCCTCTCTTGTTGTTTGTACCATGACAGCACCATCTGTTACTGGCTGGTGTTCAGGCTAGCCCAAACCAAAACACACAGACTGTTTGTGCTTTCCTTTGATATAGTGATGACATGATAACACAACTTCTCATATACACCCCTGAGTCAGATGACAACCAGGCATCATAGACTGCATGCAAATAAACAGTCTCCTAAAATATGCACCATGATGGGAAAAATATGAACTATTTCTGAGCTTCTATTCTTTAGGATTTTGTAATTCTTATTTAACTTGCACACAAAGACCTGCTTCTTGTTACTCTAAGCGTTCATTTAACTGAACGATAAAACAGTTAATGTTATCATGTTCTCCTGGGGGAGCATAAAGAAGTTATGTGCTAATTACCTGTATGAATATTAATTCCTTGCATGCATTATTATTAAAACAGTAATTTGGTAATTAGTAGCACCATGCCGCTTTACTGTCAACAAATACTTTGCATCCACAAACCAATATTAAAGAGAAGAGATTTAAGAAAGATGTACCTTCACCCACATGTTTGATTATTATCTAAATCAACTTCATGAAGGCATAAATTTATTTAAACTTTTTTTTTTGTCTGAGGCCACCAGCCACTTTAATAACAGCTTCAATATGCCCTGCATCTCATTATTTTGCATCCTTCGGCATTTAATAAGCATTCTGCCTTTTAATGCACGGGTAGTGGGGAGATGACAGCAAACCAACGTGAGGGGATGTGGAGTAAGAATAAATGCCCCAGGAGCAACTCCATAGTGGTGTGCAGTAGTGTTACAATTAATGGTTGTTGAAACTGCTATCAGACTGCTCCAGTGCACTGAGTTTAAAGTGGCCACTTTTCCCACTTTAAAAAAAAGTATTCAACAGTGACTAGAGGACGTAATCAGCCTAACTCACATATTCTGCAGGAATAAAACATTCACTGGGCAACTGTTTCATTCTACACTTTCTTTCCTTTGGCTATCTACCTATTGTCATAGTCCCCCCATGACAGGAAAGAACAGCATCCTGAAAATGGAAGCTTTTCACAACAAGTTACAAGTTGTTAATTTAATTTGATTTGACTTTATTCAGATCCAGACACATGATACATAAAAAAATACGATACAAGAATGTGGGATAGCACACAAAAGAGTTGCCACTTATTTCCAGTGTGGTTCCTGAGGAAGGCAAAATGTCAGCCACCAGGATGACAATAGCATTAATTTGATGACAGTTAATAAGTACGTGAATACAGAAAAAAGCAAATGTTCTAAAAATATACTATAAAATCTCTTAATAGTAAACAATATGCCTCTGTTCATTTTGAAAAGATGGAATTCTTGAAAAAGTCCTTCACAGCATTTTTTGAAATTGGCTTTGTTTCTGTGGTTGGTAGATGGTTCCACATTTTAACACCTTGGGTTGAAAAATTTCCTTGTGTTACACGCTTGACCTGTGGAACCACAAGGTTATGTTATTCATGATGAGTCTGTTAACAGACTATTGTAAAATTTTGCCATAGATATCCCAGGGCTATAGCATTATACATGTTAAACATATGTTTCAAAATAAGCTGCTGAACACGATCATATGTATTCGGGAATCCTACTTTGTCAAGGTCTTCTTGACCAATATGTATTCAAGGGCCTGTTATGTCGTGTTTTCTTTGTGCAGAGATTTAGTCATTTTAATTCCATCTCTGTGTGCAATAGGTCTGTAGTGAAAACTGGAGAAATAATATGATGTTAACAGTGTTCCTTAGTTCACTGTTCTCAGTAACCAGGCATCACTGGCTTGTTTGTCCTCAAAAGTGCATCAAGGTTTCTGTGACTTTTGTGCAGCGTTGTTTGCATGCTGAGTTTCAAAGAGAGCAAATTAACGAAAGTGTATAAATCATGAGGTCAGCAAATGTACACATTTGAGTGTCATAATCTGAAGTCTCATTAGTATTACAGTTGACACTATACCATGTTAAGCTTTCTGTTGCCATCTTCATACTAAGTCTCCTTCAAGAGATGGCAGCTGTGTCTTTGCTTTGGTTGCAAATTCATATACATTATCACCAATCAGACTACCGGTAAGTCATTTTTAATGTCTAACTTATTAGACATGGCGTGAGACTCAGCTCATGCAAATGTTCAATGAATGAAGTGTTTTAATCTTTGAGAGGTGATTTTTTTTAGGTTCATTTGCTGAGTGTAAGGTCAATGTGGGAACAAAATGAGATGTCAAGATTGCTGTGCTTCATAGATCTTCTCACGTCTCCAAGTACACAAACTCTAGAGAGCTGAGGCAGCAGATAGACAAACATAAGACGGAGAGGCTAAACAGGAAACCAGCTGAAAAGAGACTGATAGTGACACATGCAGAGAAAACCAGATAGGGTTTTTGCACTGCCACAACTTCCTGCTGCATCACCCTGCCTGAGGATACACTTTCACACCTTTAGAGGACATCTGACAACACCTTTGACTGCAGAGAAGTGATGTGACTGAAATAGAGGTCTGAATATTTGTGTCCGAAGGGGGTCTATTTATGTGCTTTTTCCTGACTGTATTGGAGACAAGTGCATATTTAGTTATCATTCACTGGTATTAAATTCCATGTTCTTATCAAACAAAAACGGGGATCAAAGCTAGGACCTATTTGCCAGGGTGGATTTTAATTCTGTAGCATATAATAACTTAATAAAGCTGTGGAGTAACCAAAGTTATAAGATAAAATGTCTTACATTTTTACCTTCTCACACTAAAATGAACATGAATACCACTTTCATGTTTGTTTGCCAAATAAAGCAGTGAGTGTATGTTAGGGACGCTAGCTCCCCTGAGCCCCCAATTTAGCCCCCTGACACCCCTCAACGGTCCCTACGTGTTGCACAGGACATGACTTGTGCTCTGTACTTCCCCTGGGTGAGTGTTCTTAGCCCTAAACGAGAGGATGGATGGGTCAGGGACTCATCCAACACGTCTGCTTGCGTCTGCCTGGCAAAGGTGACACCTGCAGAGTCCGTCTGTCTGCGTCCTTTTCAGGCTGTCGGTTAGCCTGCTCTTGGGTAGCCAGCTGTTGTTCAAAGTTTGTTAAGGTTAATATACACAAAAAGTAAAGTGCAATGGCGCAGTCCTGACGCTCGGTTCTCAGTCTGTGGTGCGGTGCGGTCTCAATTCTTTCTCACAGCCGCCTGGTTTGTTGTCACTCGGTGTTCCTTCTTCGTCTCCCTCTTAACTCCTCGTGTCTCCACAGTTGTTTCCAGTGCAGGCTAATTGAGACGTCCCATACACCCCTCCTGTCAATGTGTTAGCAGTAAGGTCCCTATGCTGAAACTACCCCCTTGGGCTGAACCGTAACAGTGTAGTTTAGCTTGAAGACTTCTTCACTGTCCTCCATTCAAATGCAGAACTTAAGCATGCCAGTACCTCTAAAGCTCACTAACTTGCACATTTTGTCTTGTTTGTTTAATTGCAACTATGAAAGTGCATTCAGGCATGTAAACATAGTCAAGACGGCATGCTGAAGTTTAAACCGGGCATGAGAATGGGGAGGTAAGGTGATTTCCATAACTTTGAACATGGCATGGTTGTTTTTGCCAGATGGACTGGTCTGAGTATTTCACAAACTGCTGATCTACTGGGATTTTCACACACAACCATCTCTAAGGTTTTACAAAGAATAGTCTGCAAAAGAGCAAATATCCAGCGAGCAACAGTTCCCTGAATAAAAATACCTTGTTGATGCTAGAGGTCAGAGGAGATTGGTCAGACTGGTTTGAAACTGGGGAAACTAAGGCTACAATTCACATGGACTCTGCAAAAGTGGTCAATGTTGCTCTGTGTGAGTCTCAGTTTCCGCATTTGGATGTTGTGGTAATGATTGACATAAGCAGCATGAAAGCATCGATCCATCCTACCTTCTATCAACTCTTCAGACTGCTGGTGGTGGCTCATTTTCAGGCCTTTATTCACATCTGTGTATCATTTAAATGCTACAATTTACATGAGCAGTAGAGCTCATAGAACAGTTTATGACCACAGTGTACCATCTTATAACAGGTCCATCCCAATGCCGACAGGGTGTACCTAATAAAGTGGCCACAGAGTGCAGATTTCAAACAATTTTAAAGGTCCCATACACCTTCAGTGGGTTTTGAGGTTTATAAAAAATCTGTGGTGCAAAATGAAACCTGTAAACTTGTATTTATGTGAAGAAGTTTGGTATATCAGTATAAATACAAGTTCACTGGTCCTGAAAAGTCCTCACAATAAGATGGATAATAGGACAAAACGTGTGACTTATCAAATCAAAAGTGAAAGCCAATCATGTTTGAGCCAAAAGTTTATTCTGCCTCCATGAGGCTCCTGCGAGTATTCCTGACATTTTTTCTTTAGCGCATGAAAAGTGTATTATTCTGAATTTACAGGAGCCTTGTGTCAGAGCATAATCATGTTGTGAATGAGGTTCAGCACTGTCTGATAAAAAGTGGGTGGATGCAACATACCACAGAAATCAGAGCATGTAGCAGAATTACACAAAGGTCCTCAGAAAACACTTTATGTTGTCATCACTCTTACAGAAGTATATAATAGTCAAATATGCATAGTACAGATATAAATTAAACATCATGTATTGGGAACAGAATATAACTGCCATTAATTCTACAGCTATTTAAATATTGGGATTTATTGATGTATTATACAGTATTTTGTTTCATCTGTTGATTAACCAAGCAAGCTTTAATGGGATGCATTCAGGTATATTTTTGGCTTAGAACAGACACACAGACTAGCTATTCCTATCATTGAGCTCCAGACATGACAGTAATATCATCTCATTGACTGTTTTGCAAAAAATATTGCTGAGCATATTTCGCAGATTGCTAAGGTTATTACTAATTGTGCCCATGCAAATAAAGAAGTTCATAATTTTTGAAATGTTACATGAGGCGACTTTTGAGACTGGTTTAAGACAAATACACTCATACTGTCATTTTGTCATCAACAGTCATTTACTCCGTCGCTTATAAATCAGCTCGCCAGGCGTTCATCCAGAAATTCTGTGTCACTTCAACTGAATCATCCATCAGTTTGAGTTTGTCTGTGATGTATGTAGATGCTGGCTGCCTTGTCTTCCTGCCAATATCTTATTCAACAATATAAGAAGCTTACTGGATATTATCTAATCAGATGTACTTTTTAAAAATTTCATTAAGCAGCCCTTCGGGGTATTGCCGATTAGTCATAGCATGAATTGCCAATTCATTATAGGGTTTTTTTTTTTTTTCAAACGGACTGAATAGACTGAGTAATTATGATCTTTTTACATGACCTCCTGACTCTTTTAATCTTCATTCTTCAACTACATGTTTTTTTCTCTCTTGAGAAACTATGGAACTATGGTTGCTACTTTTTTGTCTGCTTTGTCATCTTTTTTTCTCCTTGGTTAGCTTCTTTTTCATGGGGAATAACTACACAAGCCTCTATTTATGTCTCTCTGCATTACATTGCATAGCAACAAGAAGGCCATGTGATTAACCCCTGCAGCAACCCATAACACTTACACAGTCCTGCTGTGTGTTATCCTCCCGTTTTCATCCATTAACTTATCATTTCTACCACCCTGGCCTGCATTTTTTCATTTCCTCCCCTATTCCACTCTTTGATATGCTGCCTGTCATCGTCACTCAGTCATCCTCTCAGTCTCCGTCTAAATGCTTCATGCTTGACAAATCTGCCCACATGGCTTGATTTGGTCACTTTCCCGAGTTTAGGATCCATCTAGATCCCAGAGGATGTTTTAGATGCTGGCAGTAACAACAGTGTTGCATAACAGGAAGCACTAAGCATGTCGGTTCAAAAAGCATTTTAAAGCAGCATGGTGTTAGCATTTGTCTCCTCCATTTCCATGCCATTTCTCAGAGTTGTAAACATGCTCTCACCTTTAACACATCTTGGGGGAAGAGAGAGAATGAGAGAGAAAGAGAGGGAGAGATGTCACCTGACAGGAAATGAGCATGGACGGATCGATGGTGTAACTGTCAGGAAGGTCTCGTGTCCTGTGTGCCCTGTGAGTCAGCACTTAGAGCAGAAGATGACACTACTGACTGTCACTTAACACACATCCACACACATCCACCAACACACACTGACTAGCAGAGTTAATAATCTGCTAGGAAGAACACATTAAGCATGCAAAAGTACTCCCTCACACCTGCCACGGGCTCACATGTGCATGCAAATGGAGAAATCAGTTATGGTCCAACGGCACACATTTAACCCACCCTTGCACATACATAAATGGACAACATGGCTTGCCTTCATCGATAGCATCCTGCAGCAGAATTAACACCCCTTATGATGTACAGGTGTGTGAGAGCCAGAAATCTTGCTTGTTTGTTTTTGACCAAATACTTATTTTGACCCATTGTCCCTCGCTGTGAGGGTTGTGTCAGGAAGGGCATCTGACGTAACACTATGCCAGATCAAACATGCAAATCATTGGTATTTCGCTGTGGGGAGCAGCCGAAAGGAGAAGAAGAAGAAGAAGATGATGTGCTATCAGGTCGTCAGAATCAGCTCTTCAGTTCAAATCGGCTCACTCCTTTAATTGATTTTACGTAATGTAGAGCTACACCACCGTTTAAATGGCTCATCATCCAAGCTGCTGTGTTTTTATCAGCAGCCATTCATTACAGTGAATGTGCTCAGCTGTCTGGCTATAATACCATCCCATCAGAGGCCTTTTTGTTTGTAGATAGAGCTTCACAGGAGGAGAAGAGAGAAGAGGACAGGCCTCCGGTGAGAAGCCATTTAAGAAATAATTACAAAAGGCCAAAGTCGCAAAAATTAAGTTAAATACTGTCTAAACACTGGCTAATCAGAGAGCACACTGTCTTTGACTTTGAATGTATTTTATAGACAAAGAGAGCGAAAAAGTGAGAGGAGATAGACTTGTTTCCATTACCTTGTTTCAAGTGTCTAAAATGCTAAATCTGTAACATACCAATCACCTGAATGTCAACTTTATGCTTTACATATTCCATAATAAATTTGACTTTTACTATCCACACATCAAAATATCAGAGTGAATGAGGTTTTACTCACTTGTATCTCTTCCTTTAAATAGATGTTTCCTGGGCCACTGATTTTATTTAGATGTTGTGAATGAGGCCATTATCAGCAGGGATGCCACACACTATTATTATGCACCATAATGAACACATTTTTATCATCTGAATGAAAGGATAATTTTTGGGCTATTGCACCAAAATTAGTTTAGTCATTCGAAATAATACTGCATTGTGTGTTGTAGTTTATTGCTGAGCTCTCACTATGTGGCAACTACTAATAATGAGGCCAGCAGAGCATATTATCATGATAATTGATTATTACTGACATTTTAGGTGTATTAACTTTTGCTTCTAGTGTCTTTTACTTATTAACACCCTGTCTCTGTTTCAGTCAGCATGCCAATGCCTCCATCTTGATGAATTTGACTTAGTCATGCCATGGACAAATGTTGTACCGACACAATGCAAATAAGTACGAAAAATCGCCATTGATATGGCTAGTTATTGACCAAGTTTTAGAAGGATTGGTCAATTGTATCTACTCAATTTCATTAGCATGCTATAATTCTAAGGATGTCCAGTCAAGTGGAACAACATACCCCCACAACAAAACAACACCAGACAGGCATAGTTGTTTGCCCGTCTAGCACAAACAGCTATGCCATGTTTAAAGTAACCTTTCTTCCCCATTCTGATACTTGATTTGAATTTCAGCAAATTGTCTTGGCCAGGTCTAGATGGATAAATGCATTAAGTTGCTGCCGTGTGATTGGCTGATTAGCTATTAGGGTTAGCAAGCAATTGAAAACGTTGACCTAATAAAGTGGCCAGGAGTGTAGTGTAATAAATAAACTTCACACCATTCATGCAGCATTCGTTGAATCTGTTTGAATTTCTATGCCTGTGTTTGATAGCCAACAGTTTCCTCGTCTTATAACTTGGAGTATATCACCACATAAACTCCAAAAGTACGTTTTCTGACCCAGGAGTGATGGTGTTTCTTACTTTAATTGTTGTGTTATTGTCTGAGCTCTGTGTTAGTGTTTTTTGACAACTCAATGAGAGACTGATGGCCTGCTGCCATCCGAAGGCCTGTGGGGGGATAATTGCTCATCAAAGCTTCTGCACGAGTCATTACCACAGATTTAACCTCTGACCCTCCCACAGCAGACGAACCAGAGTGCTGAGGCCAATGACAGCCCTGGGTTGCTTTATTGATGCTATAACAGCGAGGCAGGGCTTGTTGTCTACTGTCACATCCGTATGCATCTGACTCACTGGGTATCTGTGGTTCCATCTCCTGCTGTTTCTCTGTCTCTTTTTTTTTAGTGGTCACCTCTCACATTCTTCTTCTCTGTACATTGCTGTGCCACTGTGCAGTCCTGTGTCCTTATATATAGGGGTGCTGATGAGCTCATACATGGAAGGTATTGTGTTTTTCGTGACTCATCAGTGTTTTTATAAACCATGGAGTCGTCTTTCTGATGTGCATACAGATTTGGCTTGAGTGACAAAGTGGAGGATTTTTTTAAGCTAGTACAGTACAGTGTTTGTCAAGGATGCACAAATACTGTACATATCCATACATTTCAGCACTGTTGATTGTCAGTGGCAATCTCATTTTGATGAGTTCATCAAGGATGATTTTTTTTTCTGATGGGTTGTGTTAATGGTTGTTTGGAAAGATTAGTATAAGTGATTTTATGCACATTTAAAATACTGCAATACAAAACTGTAATCAGTATGCAGGATTCAGTGGCATTTAGTGGTGAAATTACAGATGTAAAATAAACATTCCCATCCAAGTGGGTTTAGAAAAAACTACGGCGACTGGAAAAAACACCCAGTATTTGCTACAAAGTTTATGAAAGTACTTGCATTCATTTACTGTATTCTATAGGAACCATGCACATTGATGAACATCTGTGCACCAGTAACCAGTACCAACCAGTGGTGGGCAGATTAAACAGCAATGTTCAAGTAAAAGTATTGATAATGAGTCCAGCAAATGTTTGTATGGATTGTTTGGTGCAGTGCAGTGAAGAAGAATGTGCCTCCTTATAATTACTACTCAGTCTATTCAAGATATATCTTTTTTGTATATCTGTCACACTTTAATGTTTTAGATTATTAATATTAGACAAAGATAACCATGTGGACTTACTTCTGTGTATAGATCATTGTCCTGCTGCATAACCCAGGCATGCTTGACCTTGAGGTCATAAGCTGATGCCCTGGTCATTCGCCTTCAGGATTTTTGGGTAGAGAACAGAATTCATTGTTCCATCGATTACAGCAAGGCGTCTATATCCTGAAGCAGCAAAGCAGCCCCAGATCATCATTTACCATAGTGTCTTTGTCTCATCAGTCCACAGAATATTTTCCCAAAAGCTTGGGTATCATTAGGTTGTTTTTTTTGGCAAATGTGAGATGAGACTGTTCTGGTGAGCAGTGGTTTTCACCTTCGAACTCTCCCATGGATGTAATTTTTGCACAGTGTCTCTTATCACTGAATCATGAACACTGACCTTAACTAAGGCAAGTCAGAGCTGCAGTTCTTTAGATGTTGTTCTGGGTTCTTTTGACCTCTTGGATGAGTTGTCAGTGTGCTCTTGGTATAATTTTGGTATGCCGCACACTCCTGGGAAAGTTCACCGCTGTTCCAAGTTTTCTCCTCTTATGGATAGTGACTGTCATCATGGTTCACTGGAGTCCCAAAGCTTCAGAAATGTCTTTGTAACCTTTTCAAGACTGAAAGATGTCAGTTACTTTGTTTCTTATCTGTTCTTGAATTTCTTAAGATCAATGCTTTTTGAGATCTTTTTCCCTTCTTCACTTCAGATAACTTCCAATTAAGTAATTTGTTGATTCAGCAGGTCTGGCAGTATTCAGGTCTGGGAGTGGCGTATGAAATTGAACTCAGCTTTCAAAAAATGATCATGATTTAACAAGAAGGGGACAAATGCTTTTTCACATGGCCTGGATAGTTTTTTCCCCCCTAAATAAATGAAATCATCATTTAAAACTGCACTGGGTATTCACTCTGTCTGTTAAATTTGTTTAATAACATGAAACATTTTAGTGTTACAAATATACCAAAAAAAAAAAAAAAAAAAGAAATCAGCAAGGGGGCAAATATTTTTTCACAACCCTGTAAGCTGCTAACATTGATTCCATGGAATGAGGTTCCTACCTTCTGTAGAGATACATAAGTGGATTATTCTTAATTAACTAAAACACAATGATTATTATTCTCAAATGATTATACACTGATAAAGATATTATTACCGCCACCAAGGAGTGGTAGGAGTTATGTTTTTGCCTGTGTTTGTCCGTCTGTCTGTTTGCTAGTTTGTTAGTTAGCAAGATCATTTAAAAAATAATGAACAGATTTTGATTAAATTTTCAGGGACAGTGTGGAATGGGACAAGGAACAGGCGATTACATTTTGATGGTGATCTGAATCACCATCTCAGCACACGCTGTTTTTGGCGCTGACCAAAATCGCTGGGCGCTGGGCTGAAGGCGTTTCCTGGTAGTGAGGTGGGACTTTTCAGATTATGGGGCTGTCTGCTGAACGCTGACTGGTGGAACACACAACGTTGTGGTTCCATACATGGAAGCAAGTCCTGTATGCTGTTGCAAACTTGCAAACTTGTTCATTTAATTTTTGCGAGCTACACTTCGTTTGTTGAGCATTTGGAGCTATGAGAAGTGGACGGACGACAAGGTCCAGGCTCTTGGCAACATCTTTGCTGAAGAAGAAATTCAACAGGACTTCATGTTACGACTCGAAATGACTGAGTGTGTGGGAAAACAGCTGACAAGCCAGCAGAGCTTAATGCAGGACACACACCAAAACAAATCCATGAAAAGCTGAAGAAACTGAAGCAGAACTATAAGTCTGGTTGGAGTCGTGGGACCATCTCCTCTGGCTAATCACAAGTGGCCGGGGCTCAGCTCTGAGACAGGCTTGACCTGCTCCGACAGAAGCCCCCACCGTCACCGTTCATAGCGTTAACTGATTCCTTCTGTATGTTTTTAGTGTCACAGCACATTGTTTTTGCACTTTTTGTTTTTGTACTTTTTGTTTTTCTTTTAATGTTTTATTAAACAATTTCTGACCTTATATTCTCTGCTCATTTGTGGGGCATCCATCCAAGCCCATATAATAACTGTACTTTTACTTCAGTACTGTTTCTGTGTAGTTACCCAATACTGTAAACAAGCTATGGTAAACACTACAGTGGATGACTATAAACCACTCAGTGCTCAGGTAAACTCCCGCACATCGCCTTAACTTAGAAAATATTCTTTATTTATACAATGTCTTGGTCCCACACCTTCATCAGGAAAACATGCAAATGCAGTGAAAATGAAAAACACACAGATCACCAGGAATTCTTTTACCTGGGTAAATACATTCCTGATAATAAAAGTTCCTGGGAATGTTGGTGGAAAAGGGGCTTTGATAACACAGACCCCACTCCCACCCCCCACACTCTCTTCACTTACACAGACACTGACTCGTGCATGCCCGAAATCATCACATCAAATCTCTACATAGGCTTCATCTTGCCATATCAGCCACAGATTTGAATTTTTAACCACTGCATTCTTGCCTGAAAAAATCTTAAACCACTATTTTGTGAGCTGAATATAGAAGTAATAAGGTTTAAAATGTGGACCTTTATGGGCGAAAAAAACGCTCCTAGTGGACACAGGCACTAATAATGTAATATGGGGGGGAAATATAGTACGGTAAGCTGCCTTGGTAGAGGTCTGCACTCTCCAAGTGCTTTCTAGTTCTGCATGTTATATTCTTATTCTACATATAGATCCTTCTAAATCCTACGCATTACATCATTTGAAAACAGTTCAGTTATTTATGTTCACTACAATAATGATTTCTGTGTATGTTAACAACAGAAAATAGTTCCAGTATTGGCTCTGCCAAACATTCATATCACTATGGATCCATATCAATTATCTTTTTTCCCCATTCTTATTATTATACGCAAACTGCACAGAACTGCTACAGTATTAGGTCGAACTTGCAAATGGATATGATGTGTTAATTTGTTCTCTAGTGAGAAATGCTGATGCCCTTTTGGTATCTCTTAAAACTCGTTCTATCTTCAGTCATATTCCAGTCCTGAAAAGTAGTTATGAGTACCTGACTGCAGCCTGTTTTCACCTCCAGTGTGTAGTAATCATGCTAATTGCTTGTTCGTTTATGGTGCAACAGAAACATTATATTCAATCTAAGATTTGATTGTACCGTACAGGCGTCATAGTGAGGTTGCTGTGGTTGAGTGTATGAAGCACAGAATGGTCAGACCACATATGAGTTTAGAGAGTTTTAGGTTTAAACACACAATGGCACAGCTGGTAGGAGAAAATCAGGCAGTTCCGGAGAGAGGTGATGAATTGTAGAACTGAGAGTAACAATACACAGTTTACAGTTCCACAAAAAGTGATTAAACTAGTTGAGTGAAGAATAAAACATGCTCTTGGTTTTCACAGCTCAGCACACCTGGCGTACTGTTATGTGAAGTGGGTGTGTGTGATGGATCATCAGTTTCAAAATTGAGAAAAAATAATCAGCTACAGCCTCCTTGTTTCCAGTGTCACAAAAATGTAGGAAAAAAAGTGTTAGACATTTTAGGGATCTTCATTAACTTAACACAGTCTGTCAATAAAATGTTAGCTATATCACTTGATATAATAAGGTGATATAATAATGCCACAACAATGATATTAATCACCACATTTTAGTTATGTTAGATCCATGTAATTCATTTACCTGTATGAAAACAGCTGAGTGAAACTAAGGTCATTTTTACACATAACAACAGACTTGCTTTTCACAATCAAACGAACCAAACATTTAAATAATATATTCCCCTGCTCGTTGGTCAAGTGCCAAGAATAGCAGCTAGTTCTTCGTAGCAAGGAAACTTGTCAATTCAATTCAGTTTTATTTATATACAGTGGAACCCTGGGTTACGAGACTAATCCGTTCCGAGACCAAGCTTGGACACGAAAAACTCATGAGACGGGACCGGTTTTCCCGTAAGAATACATGTAAAACCAATTAATCCGTTCCAAGACCCACAAAACCTCCCATATGCCGTATGTATACACACCTGTACGTGCACATTTATTCATTATTATTATTTGAAAAGGAAGTTATGTTAATTATCTGAAAAGGAATGCCTGAAATTAGTTCTAAAAATTATTTAGAATGACACTCTACCTTGGTTTATGACCCGGCAGTTTCTTCTCCTTAGCAGTGATGAATGTCCTCTGTGGCACTTTCTTCCAGAAGAGCCCTGTCTCGTCACAATTAAACACTTGTTGAGGAAGGTACCCATTGTATTACTGTGCATGTTGGTACAGTGCGTGTCGGCGGCGTATGTAGAAGTTGGTTGAGTACCGTTCGGGTTGAAATGGCGTGGGTGGCATCAGCTCAGTGTGGACGAAGCAAAGCAGTGTACGTGGCCTAGTGGCTAAGCTAATTTGGTCAGTGGCTGACCGTGGTTGCTGTTTTGGCTTTGAGTGGTGCTGTACAGGTTGGTGCAGCATGTGTCAGCGGACTGGGTCTCAGTCTGCTGTGTGTGTTTTTCGGTCCTCGGTCCTGCACGTGTCCAGTAGGCTGTGTTTGTAGATGCCGGCAGAGGCTACTGTTGTTAGCAGGTTGCTAGCTTAGTAGCTTCTGGTATTAGCACATGCTGTGGAGTAGTTTGGGAGCATGTGCCTGCAATTGAGCTGATTTTGTGTTATCGCCGCTCAAATAACTCTGGTTTAACGTTGTGTGTCGCACGTGTTTCATGGGCTGCACGTGTTGTGTAGGCTTTTTTTTTTTACCAATGTTGTCTGAGGCTATTGTTGTTAACAGGTTGCTGGCTTGGTAGCTTTTGTTAGCAGGCTGTGAGCCTTAGTTTGGGCTTCTTCTTCTTTTCCTTTCAGCTGTTCCCTTCAAGGGTCGCCACAGTGAATCATCTGCCTCCATCTCACCCTATCCTCTGCATCTTCTTCTCTCACA
>JAQQAE010007275.1:0-15990 GCA_029823295.1 Pseudamia nigra
CACATTAACTGTTGCCATGGTGAAATGGTGAATAAACTGCTCTGTAGGGTTCATATGTTTGTAAATCTGACTGATGATGTCAGTGCCTCACCAGCCATTAACTTCACCGCACGTCACTGCTCCACACATACAATGATGATGGGAAGAGAGACAGACAGATCAGTATACTGTATCCCTCAAGCTACAGGTACCTATCATATTAGTATGATTTGAAACAACTGAGAAAATTGATTTCATACATAACGGAGTGACCCACTGACAGACAATCTTTCTTAGAGATATGTGTGGGCATGTCTTACAACAAAAATAAGAATATGTTTGAATTCCCCATCTTCTGATAAAGCTCAGGTGATATGAATAAATTCCACAAAACATGAACTAGTGGGCCAAATCCATAACTATTTCCTTATAAACCCATCTTTTAAGGGTTATAAAAGCTAATGTCTTCATTGTCCTTGCTCTCTGATTCATTTGTGCAAAGGTAAAGGTTGCATTGACCTGGCCCTGTAATCGCACATTTTTGAATGTTCGGAGGGGGGAAACAGTCTGTGCCATATGGCTAACGATCACAACAATAAATCAATTTCAGGCCCCCCGTCATAATTTATCTGCAAATGTATAATTTTTTTTTCCATTCAGTTATTTTCAATGACTTTTGGTGCCATGTCGAGGCCTCATTTGAAAAGTGGCACGAGGAGGACTTTTAACCAACTGCTGAGATATTACATGGGACTAATCATGAAGCACTGATTGATTGAAGCTCTGGTATTAGTGGACGCCTGCCTCCACTCACCCCTCCTCCACCCCCTGTATGTAAATGAGTAACCTTTAGGAGGACTCCGAGTGGCAGCAGTGGCAGATGGGCAGTAACTGTAATGGGGTGGAGGTTGGCTTGAATAAATATCCCATGGTCTGGAGCTTACCTCGTCTCTACAGCTTCTAAATATAGCAAGCTTTCACAACAAAAAAGGTTACATCTATAGCTAGATAATTTTTTTTTTTTAATGGTTATGGTGATATATACTGTTTCAGGGTTTTTAATGATGATAATTTATTGTGCTAAACTTTTCTTGTATCTTTATCATGGTATGGAAACAGCAGCTTTCATGACATTAAATCAAGAGAACAAAATTTAACAAAAGAAAATGATAAAATCAAGGTGAAAATATTTTCAGATTTTTATTTCTGAATGTTACATGTCATCTTTTTCTGAAATTTTTGTATTTTCTTGTCTTGTGTTGTCTTCATCTTTCTGCATTTTTTAGAATCTTTTTCACCTTTTCTTTCATTTCTTTCATCTTTTTGCACCTTTTGTGTCTATTTGTATCTTTTATGATATTTCCATGTTTGCGTTGGCATGTTTTTTGTCCTTTTTGTCTTTTTGAATGTTTTGTGTTGTTTTCACTTGGCAATGATCCATGCTGTGCAGTGAGGCCAATGCAGAAGTAACTTAAAGTTGTAATACCGCCGTTGGCCACTTAGGCACCGTTCACTTGCCTCCAAGAAGCCCTGATTCCCATAGAGTTACACTGGACTTCTGTCTGAAAATATTAAATGAACAAATTTTTGCCATGCCATTATGGGCTCACACATTTCATTTAGACCCTCTAAAAAGTTATCTGGTGGTCAATTTTCAACTCTTGGCCTATTATTAAGATATTATGGCAAATATTCTAACAAATCTCTGCTGCGCTAGGGTTTGATTGACAGGTTGCCATGGTAACCTCTGGTTTGGACCTTCATAGCTTCCATTTATTTAACAGAACATAGTTGTGTGGGTAAGTAACAACACTGTCATGACTTTGTTCGGCAATGCTTGGTGGTCTTACAGTACCAAGTCAGTAAGCTAGCAGTTAACATTAGCTTACCCATAAGACCCCTGACATACTGCACTCCAGTAGCTTCATCACCATTTGTCCAAATATGGTCACACTGTGTTTTTGGCTCCAAAATGTCATCCAACAAGTGACAGTACAATTTGCCTCAAAACGTACCTAACCAATGGATGACGTCATGGTCACTTTCTAGACTTACATATAGTCTATGGTTGGTTTTCTCTTTGGATCTTTTACATCATTTACTTTTACTTTTTTGTTTTTTTTTGCGTCTTTTATTTGGTTTTAGTCTTTTTGTGTTTTTTGTTTATGTATCTATTATGTCTTTTTTAATTTTTCATGCCATTTTTGCATCATTTACATTATTTTGGATCTTTCAGATCAGTTTTATCTTTTTACATCTTTTACATGATCTTTTTTTGTTGCATAACTTACTGTTAAAGTAAAACAAAAAATGATTATCTAGTTTCTTTAACTTTTCCTGAGGACCAAAACAGAGCCTTTATACTTGAATAAAATAATAATTTGACATTCATCATGATATTTATCAATAAACTCTTTAATACAAAATTTTAGTACTGTAAAATTTTACAGTACGTACAAACGTGATTGGCTGTTTTGCTCAGGTCTAGTTACAACTTCATGAATTAAAATCACTGAGAGATTCTAAACATATATTTACACTTGAGCTGAACAGAGCCACAAACAAAACAGATACATTCTCACAATCTTCATCTACAACTCCCTTCCTGCCAAATTCCTCTAAATTAAGTTAAAAAAATCCTTTAATGGACAATTATTTATACAATAAGAATTGATTTATTATTAAGGTGCGGAGTCTTTATGGATTTCCATGTCATTCATTTCAATTTGAGAGAAAATCTGTGGCAATGAGGCGATTAAGTTGAACCACAGTGAACAAACAGACCAAATGCATCAGTGGTGTCTAATTGAAACCCTTTAGAGACAGAGAAGCGGAAAAGCAGGAGACGAGGGGAATAAAAGGAAAACTATCATAGGGAGACAAAGATGATGTTGTGATGGAGACTAAAGTGAGGAAACCCCAGCTGCACAATTAATCAAATCACATTATCAACTTGCGCAATTATAGGATTTAAAAGTCCAGTAAGGTCCAAATTAGGATGATATAGGGTAATTTAATTGTTCATTTTATTCATTTTGTTGATAATTTTGTTTATTTCTGGCTCATTTTTGATGGTCTTGTTGATATTTTGCTGTCTTGTTCATTTTTTTCAGATATTTGGAGTTTTTTTTTCAATTTGTTGATAATATATACAGTATATATATATATATATATAAATAATATAACATATTCATTTTTAAATTATTTTATTTTGTTGATTACTTGGCTATTTACATTTGTCATTTTTACTCATATTTGTTCATGTTGTTGCTAATTCTGCTCATTTATTACTGTTGATTGTTGTTGCTAATTACATTAATTACATTTTTATTTCATTAATATTGTCTTGATTTTTGTAAATAATGTTGATGTTGCTTATTTTTTATGTGGACTTTTCTTACTATGTTCATTTTTGATCCACAAAGGCAATACAATTGAGTAAGAGTGAGCCTACATAGACACTGTGCACTATTTTTGCTTCAGTGCGGTATGTTTTAGTTGGAAAAATGTCTGTGGTTTCCTCAGTAACTAAGAACGTCAACTCAAATGTAAATTGCAAATTGTAACAGTGGCCACAATAATCACAATAACTCATGATGCAGCTCGAGAAAACATCTGAAACAGTGAGGTCACCCTGTACTTGATGTAGAAACGTGGCAGCACACAGAGTAAATGAATATGGCACAGACACAGAGCCCACTGTGAAGCAGAGGTGGAAACGTCCATTTTCCCCCGCAGCCTTAAATTAAAATGACAGCCAGTAGCTTCTTACTACATCACGGCAAAAGTGAGTGATTAGTATTATCGTTTAAATTGTAATTTGGCAGTTAATTAAAGTGACCTTGGTTTCTATTGCTGCATCTGTAAACGGGCGACCAGAGTGCCGTTCTGTCTGTCAGCCGTCTGTGAGGCCACTGTCACTGGGGCCCGTTACAGGATTAAGTCACCCCGGTGACAAAACCAAATTAAGCAGCTGTCGTTGCCTACCTGCAGCTCCGAGCTTAAGATGATCAACTTATGACCCGTCGGGGAGCACAGCCCTTTCTCCCTCCTCCCATCATCATTTTGTAATTTATGATTAGTTTTAATGTTTTTTTCAGTGTCATTAAAAGGGAGATGTTAAGAGCAAACTGCATGAAATCACTGGTACCACGCATTAATGTTTGATGAAAAGTCTGTGACAACATCTTTAAAACCCAGCGGAGCGTGTTTAACAATTAGTTGTTTAGTTCTGAGTGTGGAAAAATTGTTCACAGCATTTTCACAGTCACATTAAGGCATCCAGAATAAATAATTTAACAGAGATCCTAATGTTTGGGATTCTCAGTCTATAACGCTGTGATAGAGGTAAGTTGAGGTAAACTATGCAGCCACAAAGGGGGTGGGGAGGGGGGGAGGGGCTCTGCTTGCTAAGATGTTATGATACATATTTCATACCATGATACAGCATACACAATAAAAATACTCTGAACATGTATAAATCATACATGCATCCTTATCATCCTAAGAGAAATATAGCAATGTTATAATCCTAAATATTTGATATTTCCTGCAACCTATAGGATATACAGTAAATATGATGTATTCTTACAGCACTGTCCAAGTTTACTCTATATCAGCAGTCAACATCACAAACCAGTTTAGATAACGTTAATAAGGAACTAGAAAACACCCAAAAAGCACAGACCACCAGTTGCTGGATATTTCCAGGATCTAAACAAAACTTCGTGGCCTCATAGAATCTATCATGATGTTGTCCCGCATTTTTTTAAACAGTTTTTCTTGTTATTATTTGTGGAGTACCGTAGCAAAAATGGTCAGAATGGCCCTATTCTAAAAAAAAATCCTAAAATGTGTACTTTTACTTTATGTTATTACCAAACAAACAAACAACACAACATAGATGAAAACAAAATGCAATTTAACATATTGCATTAAATATCTGTCTTATTGCCATATGTCTGTTTTAAACACCAGCAGGATAATCTAAAAAAAATAGACTTTAAAAAAATTGGTTAGCTAAGAAAATTGTAGGTGGGGTAATTCTGCTATAAATGCTGCTTTCATATATTTATAAAAACGTTAAAAAAAAAAAAAAGAGAAAAAGTAGCTTAGTAGAAGTATACAAGTAAATCTGAAAGTATGTGAAACCACATCAGAAAACTTCCAAAGAATTTTTATCTTGACATTTAAACTCACACTTAAGTAGTCACAGTCACAGCAGGAGATGCCTATCATTTCCTATTAACCCCTAAAGACCTCGTCAGAAGACCTTTTGGTTGCCTGACTCTTTCATAATTATTTTGCTTTTCAAACATATTCTTGCAGTAAGAGTCATTAAGTTGAATAGTTTTAGTGTGGATTTTTTGCAAAAGAATGAATTTGCCAAAGATTTTCGAAAAAAAAATAATGCATAGTACATTTGCCTTTTTTTTGACAATGCTGTGGGTGGTCATCAAGGTTTTTGAGGCTTTTATTACAGAATGTTTATGGACCATGGCAGCATGTACCTACAAGCTACAAAAACCATGTACTATAAAGCCCAGCATATAGTCTGCACACTGAAATGGAATAGCTTGTTGCCCTTGTTAGTGTGAGACAGTTCTGAGTATTATAACTGGTACATGAAGTCCTCCTCCCTCCCAACAACATGAACACACGTCTAATCAGTCCAATAACTGACAACACCTGTGTCCTACTTCACATCTACACAATTATCAATTGTACAGGAGCCTGCTCACTCCTCTTCTGCTCAGCCAGACACAAATCAGACCTACCATCCTCAGAGACTAGGACATGGTGTTGACAGCCCCTGCCTAAAGACTGATAACTCACTAACAGCACTGACCTCTAACCTGGACTCCATTTGGACTCATCAGATTAAAATTCAAAATCTCACATCTCTTTTCAGCATCGAGTCAGTGCTGAAAAAGATGAGGAGGAAAAGGGGGAGGGGGGTGTCACGACAACCACTCATGATGAAACGGGCCCATACAGACTGACAGCAGGTAAATTGTATGTCAGCAAGGTCTGCATTTCAATCCTTGCATATTCTGAACGGGCACCCATGAAAAGCCTGCCTGAATTCCTGCCTGCAAACAGACTGATTCAGTACTAACTGTTTTTGATTAAAACGTCAATAAGCCTGTGGGTTCCTTTCATCTCCTGGGTCCCAAGCTGTCCGTCTCCTTGCCCCTACCCACCCCTCCTACAGTGGGGTCTGTCTCGTGACATGGGCAGCCATTTATCTACTGTGAGGATTGTGTCATGTAATAAGCCATGTCTCCAGGGAGCATTTAGCCTGATAGCAAAAGTTGATTGGGACAAAAAGCCACTGAATCTCATTGTAGTAGCAGGTGACTGCAGAGGTAAACACATTTCCCTGCAGACAAGGAAAGATGGAGGAAAAGATATGCAAGGTAAGTGTTGGTTGTCACCAGATTATGGTTGATTTTTATTACTCACCTTTGAAGAACTTACAATTTTACCCCAACCACTCTAATGGTGCCATTTCACCAATAACCAACTTGTTGAAGAAAAGAGTTAATAAGCTCAAGTAAAAGAAAAAGGAAACTGTAGGGCTGGATGATACATTTATTGATAGTTACTATGACATATGTAAATGTAAAATTTTAGTGGTTTAAGTTCCAAGGATGGCTTTATTCCTGAGTGAAAGTTGAAGAGATAAAATGAATATTTCTGCTTTCATGCTATCTGTAAAAGGTGAAAAACAATGAAAACAAGGCAAAAATATTCAAAAAGACAAGCAAAATGCAACAAGATGAAAACATTAAAGAGAAAGATAAAACAAGAGTATTAAGTATCAAAACAAAATAAACTTATAAATATATCTGTGTGATTTTGTGATTTACTGCTCATTTTGTTCATTTTGATTTAGTGTTGTAAATGTCAACATTAAATCAAGTACACTTTGCAAACTTTTATGAACAAAACAAATGAACAAAATAATCAACAGAATTTACAAAAATGAAAAAAATAACAAAGGAGATGTCTGACAAGGGGCAAAATTAGCACAATTATAAACCAAAATAGACTAATAGGACTAATAGATTATCACCTATTACAGGAGAAAACCAAAAAATTAGCAAAATAATCAATGAAATTGACAACAAAATAACAAAATGAGCAGGATAATGAACCAAAATGAACGGAATAAGCAACAAAATGAATCAAATGTAAAATAAAGCCAAACAATCAGGATAATGAAAATAGAATAGAACAATGCAAATAATGAACAAAACAATCAATAAAATGGACAAAAATGAAGAATATAATCAACAAAATGAAGAAAAAAAATAAAACTCTATTGCAGTCTAAATTCTTATGAAATTAATCTAAAATAGACTACAAGTGTATATTGCAATACATGCAATTATTAGGATATAAACCTGAATTGCAATAACAGTAATTATCATTTCATCTATAAACCAGTGAACTGGTGTCACAGTGGGTTCTGTTGATGATAACACTTGCCCAGAACAGGCCCATGAGGCTGTGGTCTTGTTTGGATTTGTTTGTTTGAGCTTGAGAGAAACAGAGAGGAGAAAACAGGATGGTCAGAGCGAGCGGCAGCTGTATCCACAGATGCTCATGTAAAAACATCCTTATTCACATGTTCCCCTCCACTTGTTTGTTTCCTGGTAATTTAGCCCTTCAGCACAGGAAAAAAAAAAAAAAACGCTGCTTTGTTTTCATACTAACAAGGCAATTAGCAATCATTACACATTTCTACTCTGGGTTGCCCACAGGCTGATATTGGTAATGATTTAACCAACTGATTTCTAATTTGTTTGTGAGCACGTGTATTTGTATTTGTTTAAAAGCCACGAGAGCATGAATAAAAGTTTAAATGCTGGGCTACTGGTGTATTTTCCTGCTGATAGTCACTTTGATCTGTCTCTCCCTCTGTCTCTCCTTCTGCAGAGTTCACCTCCTGAGCATGAACTAGTCCGGGACGTACAGCGGTAAGGTGGAAATTAGAGCCGACAGGAGGCATTGACACCAAAAGAGCCGTAAACGGTGTTCCGGGCTCCCTAAGGGCGCTCTGTCACGCCATGATCACTGATAACACCACCAGGAGAGCAATCACAGGAAGGAGGAGGGGGGAGAAAACAGGGCAGTCCATGAACAAGTCCAAAAAGGGACATAGTTGGGGATGCAGTGATAAAGCTGGGAGATTATTTGACATTAATTCCACAACCTCACAACTATCTATCACCCTCTATAAATGTGCACATGATTAATTTTCTTTTGATGACCTGAGTCGGACTGTAATGTTTATATTATAGACATTTCTCCATCAGGGCAATTTCATTCCCCACTTCAGTAGTTAAGAGGAAAAAGGTTGACGCACTCAAGAATGCTTCATAAGTATATTTATAATTTATGTACAGTAAATAATAAGTAGACTACCGGTCAAAAGTTTAAAACACCCGAATTTCTCCAGTTTTTTGTTGAAATCTAAGCAATTCAACTTCAATTAATAGCTTGAAATGGTACAAAGGTAAGTGTTAAAGTGCCAGCGGTTAAAAAAAAAGTTAAGGATGCCCAAAAATGAAATATAACATGCATTTCAGAAATATTCAAAAAGGCCTTTTCGGGGATCTAGACATGGGTTAACAACTTAAAGCTGTTCTGCAACAATGGAGGTTGATCAAGTCTTAAAAGTTGGTGCGACTAATTCCTACAGGTGTCCCAAGTTAGCTTGATTAGTTAAAAACCCCTCTGTCTGCATAAAAGTAGTGTTGGAACACACTGTGGTACAGTACCATACCCTCATGAGCATTATTTGAACAGTATTGTACTGTAAAAAGTATTGTGTCACTATAAAAATGGTGAGAAAAAGGAACAAAAACAATGGAAGATTCAGTAGACAGACCATCATAATCATCATCATCGCTCCTACAGAAATTGCGAAGAATGTGAAGATGTCAGTGAGTGCAGTTTCATTCACCATCAATGAATTATACATTATTTTTCATTTATGGTAACTTGACCTTTTTTCAACCTCTGGCAGCTCAGCACTTACCTTTGTACCATTTCAAGCTGTTCACTGAACTTGAACTGCTTGAATTTCAACAAAAAACTGGAAAAATTGGGGAGTTCTAAAACTTTTGACCAGTTGTGAATATTTATTCATGAATATGAGTCCACATGTTTCTTTGCAATTTGGACATATTTCACACTAAATGGCAGCAAGAATACACGCAGAATGAAGACAACCATACGGGAGCAAATCATTTTGTTGGCCAAATGTGACAAATAATATCTTGCCATCTCTTTTAGAACATTCAGGATATGAAGACAACTTTGTTTGACATTAGAATAGTGGATTCTTCCTTGTGGCAAAATAAATCAATGTGCTATTTTTCTACTAAAGTGCCTCATCTTGAGCCAACATCTATGCAGCAACAAAAAGCCATTTCACTAATATTAAACCTTTTCAGTAAGCGTCAAGTTTTCAGCTACTACACATTTCACATCCATGTCCTCCAGCTCTCTGTGGCCTCATTTCATATGCCAGTTCATCTGGCTTGGGACAGCGTGACCCTCACTGCACAGTGGCCCATCAGAGTCTCAAGGGCCAGGCCCTCTGTTCAGGGTCTCCAGGGGCCAACCCCCTACCCTGCTTACCTGCTTCAGTTCATGTGAGCAGCTATAGTCGCCATATGTGAAGCTGTAGGAAAGCAGATGCTGTTTTTCCATTTGTGAAATCAAGTTTTTGGAAAGCACTCAGTGTTTTGATAGCCAGAGTGAGAGCAAAGGGGAGAGGGAAGAAGAGTATGCTCAGTCATACTCTGTAGTATGCTAACACTGCAGCAGTGATAATCATTGGAGAATATGCTGATGTTGCAAGTAGTGGCATCACAATATTTTATGGTTTGTACTGAGCATATACAGTATGAAGACACACATAGTCCTGATGTGGACCGGTCTGGAGCTGAGCAGTTTCTTTGTCAGTCATCTGCTGATGCTGATAGACAATACGGGGGTGAGGTTGCATGTCAAAAAGAGAAAGGCCTAAATGAAATGACAATCTCTCACGACATCTCTCTCCTTCATGTCTCTGTGTCCTGCACATCTCACCCACACCAGACCCTGACAGGACTGACACCTGTCAGTCATATACACACAAGGATGAGGAGGACAGCAGCATATACAGCTCCACATGTTACTACAGCACTGCACTGAACCCACTCTGTCCCACTCAGTCTCTTTCACACACGCACACACAAATGCGCACAGACACGCACGGTGGGTTCTGTAGTGCTGATACACAGTGGCATGACTGATGTGACCTACTTGATCCATGTCTGTGCGCTAACAGCAACATTTACACTAACAGGAGACAATATTACACATGCAGTGCGTAATGCACATAAAGAAATTTACATGTATCACAATCTGTTCACATATTTTTAATTGCAATATGTGAACAGATTGTAATGCATTTTAAAAAATGAGCAATGTGATATTTCTTTCTCAGTTGCCTATGTCCATGATTATATTCGCTACACTGATCTCTATGCAGAGGACTCGGGTCACATGTTCCACATTCTTCCATGTCTCTTCTGCAGTGATAATATGCAACACTTCCTATCATGATGCTGCTAATGTCAACAAACAATTCCCATTACAACACACATCTACGTAACACAAACTTCAAGCAACTGCACACACAAATCACTTCAGCTCTTCTTGATGAACTGAAGAAGCTACTTGGATGACGGGCAAAACATTTTCAACAAAGCACACCAGAACATAAAGTCATGAACACAAAGTCATATCTCAAAATTAAAATGTGTTGTGTCTGCTCAATAGCAGTTGTCTGTGTCATAGGCTTTATACCCAATCATGTAACGTCTGTTTTTTGTCAGGTTCACTCTCATTCATGTTTGCTTGTGCAAATTTAATACCTGTGGAAAACTTTAAAAGTAAACAACACAGAGTGTAATTAGCAACACAACAAAAATTAGCACTAGAGCTATTGTAACAGCTAAGAATGATTTTCATTGTCAATTAAACTGATGAATATATTCTATTACTGTAACAGAGGAGCAAATAGGCAAGAAAAAATTCATATTTAAGAAGCATAAGTCAGTGAACGTGAACTTAGATTATCAATTAACAAAATCTATAATCATTCTGAGCAACTGATTTAGCAGTGGATAAATTAATTTATTTTTCATGTTGCAGCCAGGGCACAATATTAGATTGTGTTTTATCATATTGTACAGTCCTAACTATAAACATTTATCAAACGTTAACATCAACATTACATGAAGTGCATTATGTGTTGGAGTAGGATATAATAATATTACAATTAAAGCAGTGGAGAGTTGAAATTTGAAAGGTTATATTTCACACAATTACGTGTCAAGGCATTGAACGACTGCAGCCACTGACTCCCTCTTGGCGACATATCTCATTAACAAACCTGATGTATACATCACATGCAGCCACAGTTCAAAAAGAGGACATAAATTTCAGCTGGAGGGGACTGCGGTCACATTACAACTAATCAACCGCTCTCCTTATACCCTTCTGGAAAAATCTTCTTCTGTTCAGAAGGGTGGGGGAGATAAAGGAAAATATGATGCTTTATTTCTAATCAGCATAAATTACAAGCATCCATCAGGTGAGGCTCAAATTAAAATCCTCATCTGACAAAGCAATGGGATCTGTGTGAGCTCACACATGAATCAGGTTGATTTAATCCAATCATAGAAGACCCCAAAGCCAAAATTTCCACTCAGGATCAAGCCAGTTGCCCTTCTTCACATTGCCTTCATTAAGTCATGAAGGGAACATTTAGTTCTATGGTTTATCGGGGTTCAAACCTCTGATCACATTTTTTTCAATCTGACCCCACCAAGAATTTTAACAAGCCCAAAGGAACTAGATGAACTGAACACTATAACTGGTCCTTAAATTTCCTAATATTCCATATATAAACATAAAACATAAAAGACTATTTTGTAACTGAGATATTATGCCTCTATAAATCACATTACTAAATCGATTGTACTAAATTGTACTGGTAGTTTGCTGCAAAATGAATGAATGAAAGTTCTCCCTCATTCACAAAACATTGCTATGCACAGTTGTATTTCTTTATTCTCTACATAGCTTGTATTTAATTAGCTCAGAGTACATGTACAGTGTGCCATTATCAGGTTTAGGCCTGAAAAAGTGAACAGCTCTTATTGGCAGAAGCAGGATTTACAAAGAACGCAGGCAAAATACTGAACTTACTCCCGATCATCAGGTTGTGTGAGTGTGTGTGGGAATAGGAAAATGAGAGGCACAGTCACTTTACCAATAATACCAGTAATACTGTGACTTTAGTGTAAGCCTCCAGAAAGGGAATTAAGTCAGGTCTTATGTTGAGATTCCAAATTTTATTAGTCGGAGAGGTGTAATTCCAAGTAACTTATGTCAGACCTTCTAGCTAGTGTGTTACTTCTTATTAGAATGAAAAAAATAAACTAATGAATGATGATGTAGGCTGTTATTGTAGATGTATCTACTCAACAGTACACAGAGCACCTGAAATAATCCCCCCTTTACAAAACACTGAAGATAAATTAATCAATACAGGTATTTACCCGCAGGGAATTATTGCCAGTGCCCTCGGGCCAGCTGCAGGGTCATCAGCTGGGAGCCACCCTTCATGGATGTTTCACCCCTTTGATGAAACATCCATCAGTACTCACAATACAGTTTAAAAGCCTATGGCAGCTTTGGATTTGTTATAGCAAATTATGACTGTAAACATGCACTTCTCAATTAGAACCAGAATACACAAGAAATTATTATTAATTAGTATTAAGTATTACCTCCCTGTGGACTTAAAATGTTTGGAACTACAGTATTTGGGACAGAAAATATGAGATCTAGTGCATTTAAACCAGGTTTCATGCAGCAGTTGTCAAAATTGGGCTGTTTCTTGCCAAACAAATGGATGTCACACTAGATATGCATTTGTCTGTAGAAGCCATTAAATTCTGAAATCTATGCTTATAATATGCACATATTTTCTGTATTTTTATTTACAATCCCACAAAAACAAGAAACTAAAGGTCTATATTTGGAAATACTACACCCATACTGGTTTTAGCATAAAATTTATGTGTATTTACATGTGCGCAGTCATTATAAACTTGATACGATAAGACAAGACAACAAACCCATGATGGCTTAAGATTTTGCACATTACGATAGAATTAATATATGCAGCTATTAGTATGAGGCTAATACTGTTTAAGCATCTCTGCTGTCTCTTATTCTATTTCACTGGACTGTTCAAAGTTATAGTTTACTGTACATGTCAGGTTATCTGGTTGAATTTGGTTTTGTTGCTATTAAAATCAAGAGTAATGAGCTTACCTGAGTGGTTGCTAGCAGCACTCAAGCTAACTTCTGTGAGGAAAAAACAACAACAAAAAACACAGTATTTCTAGTGGTAAATAAAGAACAGTTCATATTTAAACACAGGAATGACATTTAGTAGGGCTTTCCGTTCTTAAAGTCCTTACAGCATAACGCCCTTCTACACACCAGGCCCTTAATTGATAAGCCCCGCCCCCAACTGTCACTCAAAGCCAAACGCACTGTAAGAACAACCATTATCTCATCTGGAGGTGCTGTATCTTGGACAGATTATCATGAAGCTCTTATAAAATAGTAAAAACAATTGCACATACATGAATGTGGGAAAATTTTGATTTTTCGCATCATTTATGAGACATATTTACGATAACTGACATCTTTAATTCTAATAATCATTATCACAAATCAAAGGTGTAGGTGTCTTCGAACAATGCATTGAATTTTAGTTGGACATCGGTGAACCAACAATCTCTTTTAAATGCATGATTTTGTGCCTTTTCGCTGTCTATCAAGGGAATGGATGAAACAAATGATCAAGATCAATAACAGTGAAAAATTAGTAACACAGTGAATAACAAGAAAAATCAACAAATGAATCCATAATGCAACAGAGCAAATAATGAAGAAAATTAACCTAAATTGATTAAAATAATGGTAAAAAATGAACAAACTGCCTTCACTTATGTAAAACAGGTATTTATAGGGATCCCACCACTACAAAACATCTAATTTATGAACTACTGTTACTGCTAACAGCAACCCGAGAAGTTAAAATATTTTACTGAGGAGATAAATGCACATCTTACCAGTACTAAGCAACATGAATTCTACACCTGTGTCAGTAATAGCTGCTTATTTTCCATAATGTGGAAATAAAGATGCATTTAAAACACCATGTACAATGGGAATAAGCAATGTCTAATGGTATAACTAGATAATTAAAACTTCAGTTTATATTATTTATTTAATTTTCATTTAACCAGGAAGTCTCTTGAGGGCGTCATCTCTTTTTTGATTTTGAGCTGGCCAAGACTGCACACGAGTACATAATATAAGACAACAAGACCACAAACTCAACACATTGATAACAATAAAAGAGTACTACCCAATTTAAAATAGCGCTCAGGAAAAGCATTTACAGTCCTCAGTAAAATGGCTCATTAGCAAGGTTTTGTATTCTTTAAGTTCAACTGCTTTGTGAAATTGTAGTGTTTTCTGAAGCTCATTCCAAGACCGAGGAGCAAAATAAGAGAATGCTGTTTTGTCAACGTTACTGAACATGTGAGGAATAACTATACAGGAGCCATTTGGATGAATGAGAGTTATAACAGTTGTTTATAGGGGAAAGAAGACTACAAAGGCATGGTGGTAAATTGCCCAGTATGGCTTTGTAGATGAAAATGAACCAATGCTGTTTTCTCCTTACAGTGGGGGAAGGCCAGGAGATCAAATTATAAAGTATGCAATGATGTGTACGAGATGATGAGATGTTATGAACCGTAAAGCACTGTGATGCACAGAGTTCAGGCATCACAATGTAGAAGCAGCAGCATGCATGTATACAATGTCCCCGTAATATAAAATGCTTAGAAAAGTAGTCCGTACCAGTGATTTCTTTGCAGCAAAATTAAAGCATGTTTCATACGGTAATAAAAACCCAATCTAACCTTAAGTTTCTCCACCAGTTTTTTAATATGTACATTATAGAACAGCTTGTTGTCCACCCAGATTCCCATGAACTTGATGATTCCCTCACTACAGTGAAGATGAACATGTCGGAGTTCTGTAACAGTTACCAGCATAATGGTCAATATTCTCAAAATATTTAGTTTTGTTCTGCAACTTTTGGTCTTAAAGCTAATTTACTGCTCAGCCGAATTAAGCCACTTCAATTTGGGTGACTTTAAGAGTTATCATTTTAACCTTAAATGGGTCGACTGTAGCCCTGATGTCCTTGCAAAACATCTCAGCAGGTCACAGATTTAATACTGGAGTCAAACACTGGACACTGGTGATATGAAACCTAAAAGCCACTTTACTGTTTTTAATTCAACTTATGATACTAATTAGTGTAATTGATATAATTATTAGTTAAAGTGCACATATTTAACATTTGTAAAAATGTTTAAAAGTTGATGATTAAGGGTACTCCAAGAGACCGCTATAAAATACGGAGGTAAGGAGAGACTACAATGGAACTTGTGCAATTAATCAAATAAGTGCGGCAATTAACTAAGTGAGTGCTTAAAGAGTGCAGTAGATAAAAAGGACAATTGATTTTCTCTGAAAGTACTAAGAGCCTCTCATTTCATTAGAACTGAAGAGTGAGGATGGCTGAGAGGTTGAGCACATATACAATGTCCAATAAAAGTGCCGTAATCTGAATTAACAACATTCAACAGAGACATGTGATAAGTACCTCTGTGGTTGTATTAAACAACAAATTTCATAGGGGTAGATTTCAGCGGGCATGTTGTTCATTATTGTTCATTTATTAGGTACCGTATTTTCCGCACTATAGGGCGCACCGGATTATAAGGCGCACCATCCAAAAATGTCACATTTTAAATTTTTTTCCATACATAAGGCGCACCGGAT
>JAQQAE010007276.1:0-12577 GCA_029823295.1 Pseudamia nigra
GCTTGACCTGGGGAATGCGGCACCTGTAGCCCATTTCCTGCACACGCCTGTGCACGGTGGCTCTGGATGTTTCCAAATGCACGCCAAGAGTATGAGTATGTGGACTTAGCTTGGAGTATAAATGGGCCTTAAGAAGAGAATGATAAATGGGTGAGAGATTGTCTTTTACCCATTGAGTATAAATTCTGGATGCATTCATGAGACCAGTTAGAACTGAAGAAGCTTTCTGGATAGATAGTGAAATGTCTTCGATCCAAACAACCAGTACAGTCGACGGAAGAAAACCACACGACTTGGTCTTTAAACCATGTCTGTGTAGAGTTCATCGTAGCTTCAGGTCATTGTCTTCTCGAAAAATAATTCTTCTCCATAGTTGTAGTTCTCACTCAGACTGAATGAGGTTGTGTCCCTTCACTTTGCTTTATTCATTATATACTACATCTACTGTACCTTTACAAGCCTTCCAGGACCTGCTGCAGAGATGCCCCCACCATGCTTCACAGTGGAGCAGGTCTGTTCACTTTCCAGGTTCAAACATCACATCTAGTCTGATCACCAGAAAGTTCAATTTTGGACCCCACAACCTCCTTCTATTTGACTTTGAAGTCTCCACGTGCCTTGCAAGTATCTCCAATTCAATCACAGCTTGTTTCACTCATAAAGCTTTGACTGGTGAAGAACTTGTCCAACAACTGCTGTTTGCACAGTTTCTGTAGCTTTGACATGGTTTAGAGTAGTCATAGGTATGTTGGTGTCATTCTTCATGAGTCTCTGTTTGTGAGGACGTCCTGCTCTACACAGATGTACACACGTACCACACTCCTCCCATTTTTTTAACGATGGCTTTAACTGAGTGCTGGGAGACATTTAGTGGCATGAAAAGGTTTTTGTCCATAGCTACTCTTCGGTTCATTCATCATCTTCATCATCAACTTATCCTGGTCAGGGTGGCGGGGGCAGCAGCCTAAACAGAGAAGCCCAGACTTCCCTGTTCCCAGCCACTTCCTCCTAACCCCCAGGCATTCCAAGACATAGTCCCTCCAGCATGTTCTGGGTCTGCCCCAGGGCCTTCTCCCTGTTGAAGCTAGTTTTAGAAATCAGGGATTGGACCACCCAGGCCCCTGCCTTCAGCTGCCACCCAACCCCCACAGCACCAGACCCTTACGACCCTTCCAGCAGGGGGTGGGCCCACAGGAAGGCATAGTCATGAGGGTCTTCTGAATCGCTCTTAGTCTGACCTGCCACCTAGGACCAATTTGCCTTGGGAGACCCTACCAGGGGCAGATGTCCCCCGACAACATAGCTCCTAGGATCACCCAGGCACATAGACGTCTCCAGCACAATGAGGTGGTGATTCAAGGAGGGCAGACTAAACTTATACTGTACTTCTCAATATCGTTTTCATGGAGTTGCTTGGAGTGTTCTTTCATTTTCATAGTGTAGTGGATACCAGGAATACAGATTCACCAGTGACTGGACCTTCCAGATGCAGGTGTCTGTAATACTAATTGATCTTCTTGGTCGATCATACCACAGCTGACCTGATGATCTGTTCTCGATATGATGAGCGGTGGTTAAAGGTCAGAGACTGGGCCACATAACGATTGGTAGGTACACAACGAAATCCTCAAATCAATCTTCAGCAGCGGGTGAACGGAGGTCAGGACGTAGTAAATATGTTTGTTCTACATTTTCCTGTTTTACAGATTCTCTCTGTGGCAGAGATATAAATCTATTGGAAATACTTACATGCATCGAATAAGTGAGCAACACAGGAACGTACAGAAACGTGCAACAAATTCTCATGTTATCAATAGATACCTGTGTCCATATTGTTTAATTCTGGAGAAGAAACTAATTTCAAATGCTTGTGTTTATTTATATTTCAAATTCAATTGCCAAAGAGCAGCTGCTTCTCGAACAAAAAAAAACAGCATAACATTACTGACATTAACCTTTTTTATTCAGTCGTGGCACAGACCACCACTCTGTGACTGAGTAATGGTCTACATGTGTACACCGAAGTAAAACTGAACATTGGCCAGTATTCACGTCAGAAAGGATTTGAGGCATCACTTGTAAAAGCATAAAAACAAAAGCACTGAGTTTTGATGCATGAAGAAACATATTGTACATTTTTTTACAACAATTTAGTTTATTTCTTATGTCCTTAGAATGTGTATTTTAAATTTTAGCTCTAAATCCCACACAAATCCTTCATCCTACCACATGTATACAGTATGCATCTGGTCCTCAGCTCTTTACAGTCGAGCTGTTTCAGTGTCTGCAGATTGGAGCTCTTTTTGTCCACACCATTTTCCTATCTGTGCCATGGAATCCATCATGTCGACTCCCTGGCACAGTGTCAGGGTGCTTTTAGTAGCTCTGGTCATCCCGGAGAGCAGGGTTTTTATATTTGTGACATTTATTCAGGAATTCAGGGGGCTTGTTTCAGGTTGACATTATATGAAAAGGGGTTGTGGGTTTTTATTTCTCATTTAAGTGAGAATTTTGATACTTCATCATTATTTTTTGAGCAATCAGAGCTGTTTTATACAGGCAAAATACCTTGTTTCACAATATGTCTGTATTACCATCCATCCATCATCTTCTGCTCATCCTGGTCAAGGTCGCGGGGGCAGCAACCTAAGCACCATGTTTCAGCCCGGGAGTTTCATATCCAACGAGCCCACAGATGGAGAATCATATTTATGGGTTAGCCATTTTTCAAGTTATAAATATGCAGGGTTTGTGAATGTAATGTGTGCACACCTCTTTCACACACTGGGATTATCATTAGTCGGAATCGTATGTCAATTAAATGTTTATGTGCTGTCCATAACAAGTCCATAGCTCAAAGTCAAAAGTTTCATAAACTCACCACATGCACGTCTTTGCCTTTGCCGCTCAGATGCTACAAAAAACAGGAAAATAAGGAATTAGTGGATACTATAGCATCAAAATCATCTATTAGTACATTTTTATAATGCATTTTCATTTAACTCTAGAACACTAGCGTTAAAATTTGTAACACCATCACTAACGTCGGGTGAAAATCACCCGAATGCAGGCCCCTTGAAAAAACCATAGATGGGAGGAGGGAAACAAACATACCCTTGACATCAATGAACAGCTAGAAGCTCCCCAAGGACCCATGCAACTCAGACAGCAGCAACACAATGAAAATCACATTTTTGCACTGATTGCAAGGGTTACCTCTTTCAAATTTCGTTGTGCCTTCCTGGTACAATGACAATAAAAGGAATTCTGATTCTGACATGACAAGAATTGTGTGGGTGAAAATCACCCGACGTTAGTGTTCTGGGGTTAATGAACATTTTGTTTGTGTACACTGTTTCACCTACCGCTCTACTCAGCAGTGTCAGTACTTGTCTCCTCCCATCAGTGCCATCAGGCTTAGGCCTATTTACAACTTGGCTTTGCTGCTCAGATGCTACAAAAAGCATAGTATTAAAGGATTAGTAGGCTATTATAGCATCTAAATGATGCATTGTTACAATGATATTTTTTCCAAATAATAAAATTATATACAGTATACAGGAAGCTGAATTGATTAAATATTGTATAGCCTATTCAGAGCATCCAAGCCTGATATTGGCTTATACTAATTAGCCTGTACCCCAGGCCCTTTACCATTTCTCTCCTTTGTCTGTCTGTCTTGAAAAAATGCCTGTGAGCTTCACACACTTGGCAGCATCCTCCTCTACAGTCTCTTTTTCTTAGTCTGGCTTTTTCAGCCCCACCTGACCTTTTTCTATCCACCTTTTCACTCATGGGACCCCTCCTCCTCGCCAGTAGAGCCGGCCTCAGCCAGCAGCATGATGCTATATTGGACTTAACCCACTTCAACAAGTGGAGAGGAGTGTTCAACGTGTAATGGTATCTCCTTATTTCAGAGTAAGGGAAAGAGAAGTGCAATATGAAATTAGTATTCTCAGTCATTATTAATCACTTATACAACTTAATTAATGGCTTGTCTTTATGAAACTGTATGTATGGCGGCCATGTCAAAACATTTTCCCCTTGTGTCTGCAGATTCGCCGTTGTGATGCGTGCAGGGTGTGGCGTTGTCCTGCTGGTGGGCTGTCGCTGTAAAGTCTTGTCAACTAATGAAGTGTTTCAGTTTGTGTGTAGTGGAATTTGCAGACAGACAGGTGCTATGGTGTTGTACGACTATTCTCATTCATTTGCATTAAAACAGAATTGGATTTTACTGTGAACCCAGTACTGAGTTTAAGCCGTATTCTGTTGATGCCACTAAAGATGAACATTGTGGAGTTTGATGAACCGTTTCCACAGGCTGCAGCCGTTTACGTCCTGTTTGGGTTAATGTCTGCTTTTGTGTTTGTGTCTGTGCAGAATGAATCTCTGGAAGGTCGCTGACTTCCTGAAGAACAACGGCGTCATCAATGCCATAAATCTGGATGGAGGCGGGTCCTCCACCTACGTGGCCGGCAGCTCATTGGCCAGTTATCCGTCTGATCACTGGTAAGATGATAATCTGCACGTCACCTCATGTAAGATTAGATTCGATCTAAATTAAGACTTCAGATGAGTATTTCAGCCACTGTTTTCTTCTGCTGGTGAATAAAAATTAGCAAACATGTTCTTGCAATAAACATTTTCTTTTTGTCAGTATCGATAATTATAATATAAATAAATGAAAGAATGGATTTATTTCTACCCAGAGAGAAACGACCAGACATTTATGAAGTCATTTGAAAGTACTTGAACTCTTTTCCTGCGCTGCAGTAAACCGGACGGCAGGTGGCGCTGCGCCCGTCGAGTCTCCACCGTCCTCTGCGTCCATCGGCGTCGCTGTCAGCCATCAGACTGCAGCGGACATGGGCGCTGCGTGGACGGACGCTGTCTCTGCGAGGGCGGCTGGGAGGGAGACGGCTGCGAGTCTCTGAGATGTCGACCTGAGCACTGCAGCGCCCATGGGGTCTGCACCGAACGTAAGTGAGGAATGTCAGCCTACACCAGGGGTCTGCAACTTGTGGCTCTTCTGTAGTGGTTCAGTGGATCAAAATGAACCCACTAAATCAACAAAAAGAAGAAAAAATGAACTAAATAATGGGCAGAATTAAGATAAATCTGGAAAATTATATAAATTACTTAAAAATCAATCTATAAAATATCAATAAATGAAGAAACACAAGAGAATGAATTAAAATACGTGAAGAATGACCTAAGATTAAGAGTAAACAGAACAAAACAATTCAAAAAATGACCAAAGTTTCACACAAATATTATAAATAACATATCAGCTGAGTGACAATGAACACAAAATAAGCAGTAATCTCCAAAATGAATACAAAAGTAAAATTAAATGAAGAAAAAACATGGAAGCATTGCAGCATAATGAATAAAATAATCCACAAAAAATGACAAATCAGGCAAATTAACAAAAATGTTCAGAAATGAATAAAATAAACAAAATGAACAGAAATGAACCAAGAATAACAAAATAATCTGCAAAAATAATAAAGTACATGAACAAAAAGAAGAATAAAATAATAAATAAAGCCTCTTATTGTGGTGGAGGGGTTTGCGTACCTGAGTGATCCTCGGAGCTAAGTTGTCGGGGGCAATTTGCCCCTGGTAGGGTCTCCCAAGGCAAATTGATCCTAGGTGACAGGTCAGACTAAGAGCGATTCAGAAGACCCTTATGACTATGTCTTCCTGTGGACCCACCACCTGCAGGAAGGGTCATAAGGGTCCAGCGCTGTGTTGTTTGGGTGGCAGCTGAAGGCGGGGCCCTGGGTGGTCCAATACCTGGTTGCCCAAACTAGCTCCAACTGGGAAGAGGCCCTGGGGCAGACCAAGGACATGCTGGAGGGACTATGTCTCCCGACTGGCCTGGGAACGCCTGGGGGTTCCCCCAGAGGAGCTGGAGGAGGTGTCTGGGGAGAGGGAAGTATTGGCTTCTCTGCTTAGGCTGACGCCCTTTTGACCCTGACCAGGATGAGTGGAAGATGATGGATGGATAATAAATAAAGTTAAATAATAAACTCATTTGAATTTGTTGAAATGCCGCTGAAATGAAATCACATAGTATACCCCGTGGTACATAAGGGATCCTAATAGCTTTTGCGGCTCTACACACGTATTTCTTCCTGTCTCTTTAGTGTCTGTAAAAATTGCTGACCCCTGACCTACACTAAAGGGTCGGCGTCCGCACCAGGCACGGTAACTATAAGCATATGAGGGTCCATGCTAATGAACCATGTACCTACAGAAGAGGTCAAAATGATTATCTCGCCAACAAAAGTGCAGATTCGTGTTTTTAGATTCTTTCTTCATTTCTGTTTCCAAGACAGATTTGTTACACTCTCCGGCCACTTTAATAGGTACACCTCACTAGCACCGGGTTGGACCCGTTTTTAGTTCTTCACACTTCCGATGTTGATGTGATAAATGAGCATAACTGTGTTTTTGTTTTTGTGCCGCAGATGGCTGCGTTTGTGACGCTGGATGGAGAGGAAAGAACTGCAGCCAAGGTAATGGAGGTTCTCACCAAATCAAACTAAAAACTGTGGGTGTTTCCTTAAGGGCCCGCATCAGTCATCTGAAAACAGTCCGTCTGTCCGGGGGTCTGTGCACTTTCTTCTGATGACCTGACCAACCCGCGCCAGGGTCGCTGGTGGTTGTAGTTCAGAGTTTTTTAAGGTGAATACAGTACAGGCCAAAAGTTTGGACACATATTCTTATTCAATGCGTTTCCTTTATTTTGTCTATTTACATTGTAGATGCATCAAAACTATGCATGAACACATATGGAATTATGTACTTAGCAAAAAAGTGTGAAATAACTGAAAACATGTCTTAGACCATGTACACACGTAAATAGTCATGAAAATAAAGGAAACGCATTGAATGAGTAGGTTAGCGTGTTAGCGTGCTACTTAAAGGTTCGATCACTAGTCCATAAGCCTCTATGGGTCAATTCTGTCAGCGCTGTTTGTTCTCTGAGTTGATCTCGACATGTCAAACGCTCTTCGTCTTCCCTCCGCGTGTTCACACAGCTGCTTAAATTAACTCATATCCACACGGCTGCCTTCAGTGCTAATAACTTTACAAACCATGCCCACGTCCTCCAAATATGTGTCATATCGCCGACTCCCTGAGCTGAAACCAACGCCTATGGAAACTGGGTCGTGACAAACATGTTTGACCACCATGTGATAACGCTGATTATCTTTGTCTCATTGAATCCAGTTAATGACAGATTTCATGTTGTGGTCCGACTCCCCTCCATAAGACTTGTTGAAGCTGAACATCAGTGTTCAGGATGGGGCTCGAACAAGTCTCCTATGGACGACACATCCGGTAGAATGCTGACCAGGGAAGTGGACCAACATTTAGTCTGATGAATACAGTCATGACTAGATTAAGGGGTGGGGGGTATCAATTCTTTTATTAACAACAACACAAAAAACCCTAATCACTTATATGAACATCAACTAAGGGAAGAACTTGCCATGCCTCAGCCATTGTGGACTCCACCATGAGTCCTCTGCTGGGGACACCTCCACGTGTTGCAGCCTGGGCTTCCATGAGAAAATAGAGCAAGCTCAGCTTAAATCACTTCCTGTTTGCTGAGTGGGCTCAGGTATGGACAGCCAGGTAAACAGAACCTGCAGAACAAAATGAAGAGCAAAGAAAACACATGCACGTAACATGCTGCAGTGTCAGATTATGGCTGCGTTCACGAAGATTTGCAGCAAGACGTGGCATGACGATAAATCCCGAAATTCCACTTTCTTTCGTTTTCCTTTATAGGCCTCACATAGTCAAACAAAATGTCCGTTGCTAATTACTGGCGACAGTGTGACTCAAGTGAAAGCACGCCACACCTGCATTAATCTGACCATGTTTTCACCAGCGTCCTCGGTCATTTTTAGGTGCAAACACATGTTCATGACCTAACATCCATTCTTTAGAGCATGTACCTCTGTTGTGGAGAAAAACCTGCATTTCTTTTGTTGTCCAGTATATCATTAAAAATACCATAGACAATACAAAACGTTGATTCACTCCCCATGATCTCAGCTGCTCCGAGTCGGGGATCAAACTCGGAACCTTCTTGCTGTGAGACATAAGTGCCAACCACGCAACCACCTCACCCATTGTTCATCAAGATCCATACATTATTCACTAAGAAGTTGCTGAAAATCTCAACAAAATCACCCTGTTTCACTAAATATTGTGGAAATCAGGTCAGTTGTTTTTTTAAAAGAAAGGAAAAAAAAACAAATGGGTGAAAACTGTCTCCTTGGCAAATTTTTATTGATTACAATTTATTTAACATGAGATCATTGATGAGGTCTCTGCTCAAACATGAATTCTATTTCCTTATTTTGTTTCTGCTCATTATTCAGTTGAAACATTAAAGATAAAATATCAGTTATTAATGTGTATTGATTGTGTCTCTCATCACATATTGTTGTATTTTTGTTCATCTCACAGTAATAATAGTTTGTCTTCTTTATCATCTTCACATCACGCTTCCAGAAACATCTCTGTTCAGCTCCATCAGACGTACTTAAATGCCGTTGTCCTTGTTTACAGAGTGCCTCCGTGGTTTCTACGGCGACGGCTGTAATCAGACCTGCGCCTGCATTAACAACGGGTCATGTGACCCAGTCCACGGTGAATGTACCTGTCCTCCCGGTTTCCACGGCCGCAGCTGCGAAAACGGTAAAGATGTTTACGTTAATGTCATAGTCTACCAGTCAAAAGTTTGGACACATCTTCTGCAGTGTTTGTTTTTTATTTGTATCATTTTCCACTTTGTGCATTAATCCTGAAGACGTCCACACTCCAAAAGAACATACGGGCAGTTACGTAGGAAACATAAAGGTGTTCAGCCGCCCAGAACATGTTTTATATTTTACAGCGTTTAGCTTTAATAACAGCCTTGTTCACTCATGCCATCATTAAGTTTGAATGTGTTTCCAAGTGCAGTCGACAAAACCATCGGACCGTCCCAGGAAGTGAAGACCCAGCGCTACCTCTGCTGCAGAGACGTTTAGCAGCATGGCCACTCACAAACTGACAATTTACACCAAGAGTGTGATGTTTTTGACGACTGCACACAAACATTCATAGTTGGAGTCCGATTGGCTGACGTAAATTTTTTAAAGTAATGATGGATTGCCCTTTCTCTTTAGCTGAGTGTTTGTTGCTGTAATGTGGATTTGTATAGTAGTTGTAGTAGCACTAATAGGACTATTGACTCTGCGTCCCTGCACAACACAAGTGATGGTCTAAAGCCAGAAGTGGTAGTACTCAAATACACTTAGTCCTTTACATGTATGTACTTGAGAAGTTTTTCCCACCAAGTGTAGTTGTACCTCTTACACAGTTGCAGGTGCAGTTTGCTCCACATCAATGAGTAAATATAGAAAAAGCTGAAATGGAAAAAGGACAAAATATTCAATTAAATAAAACAAAAACTGAGCAAAAAATAATCAAGGCAATCATCAACATGAATAAACTAAGCAACAAAATAATCTACGCTTCCTCTGTACATGACAACTGATGGTTCTTAGCGTCTGGCCTCGGTACCCACCATCACCCCTTCATGGCCGTGACCCAAAGTCAAGGAAAATGTTCAAATACTCAAATATATTGAATGAAAAGAAAATGCCTTTTGATCCTGAGATAGTAGAATAGAATATCACAAGAATGTTTAATGATCAACCAAAACCACCAGCAGCGGTGATGCTGGAGACGGAAATATTCACTTTTACTCTCAATTAATTAAACCAAAACTCTTCACTTCTGTAACTTCAGCCATTTTTTAAGCGACTCAACAGAGCTTTCATGCACAAACATGAAATAAAGTCCAACTACTGAGATGACCTGCAAAAACACTCAAAACATGTCGCTTTAGCTCAGAATCCTCACTGTCTGAATCTATGACAAGCAGCACTGCACTATGGACAAAAAAATTCAGTAGCAGTTTTTAGCCACAAACTCAAAATAAATGAAGCAAAATGTGCAATTCAAAAGGATTCAAGTACAGTAAATGAACTTTTCTTCTGATGACCTCATCAATAGGTAAATGGTGAAAAACACTGTGCTTTGAAGACTTCAACTTGAAGTGTAGCACTTCAATCATAGAGCTGAGTTCGGACGAATAAATGGGAAAACTGGACAAGAGTCTCAAAGTCTGGCGCTTTAATAATGTCATGCCCCCCCCCTTGCACAGACACATTTAATGTGTTTAATTGGTCAAGCACATCAGCAAGGTAAGCAACGTACGTGAGCTACACAGTGTTACTAAACCTGTCGGCAAGAGTCGAAATGTTGTGGGCAAGAAAGGCTGCAATTTCAGCTCATGGTTCATAAAAACGGGACAGTGCCTTTCCCCTCGAAATCCAGTCCTCTGCAATGGTGTGGAGCTTCTTCAACTTCACGATACGATGTGCCGCCTGGTAAAATGCACTGAGTGCCTGCTTTTGCAACACTTTTCTTGGCGTCCTCAGGTCCTGAAGTCATCTTCAGTGTTAACGGGTCCATGCTTTACGTGACAACACCTCGCTGCACAAAACCAACTGAGGTTTTTGTCCTTTGTCCTCAATATAAGAAAATCCATATCTCATGTAGTCGCTGTGTTTCAACATGCTCAGTTGGCGTATAGGTGGGTCTCCACCTACTGTTAAGGAGTGTGAATATGTGACACACTGTTGATTTTTATTTATTTATTTATTTTCTTCTTAACACTTTTTTGCGCTGGCAAAGACCCGCGACCCACAGAAAATGGGTCCGCGACCTGCTTTTGGGTTGCGACCCACCAGTTGAGAATCACTGATCTAAAGCACATGAAGAAGACGAGACATGACACAAACTACCTGTGGACAAGACGCACCTGTGAACTGAAAACTGCACCATGCACAGCTGTGATCAAAGCTAAATGTGTCTAATGATGGAACTGACTTACTTGGAACTTGCCCCAGTTATTGATCACTATCAGAGTAGCTCCTCTCAATTTTGGGGACAGGTGGCTGTAAATGAACAAAATATGCACCAAAATAAACAAAAATAATGACAGAAATGGCCACAAATTCAAAAGTGAGGAGCAAAATGAACAAAAGAGGCAATAAATGAATAAAATCTGCAACAAAATAATCACAAAAATGACCATAAATTAAAATGTGAGGAGCAATATATGCAACAAAATGAAAAGAAATGATCAAATGAATCAAGAAAATGCGCAAAGTAAATCTTTCCAGACATGGTGTTTCAGTTTGGATGTCTTCACTTTCACATCCGTCTGTTTTCAGATTACTGTCCACTACTTTATCTGAGGGAATATTTAACGTTGTGTCTAAATCAAATCTGCACAGCGTGTTTTCAGCTTTGATTTTCATCTACACGTTTCTAAACCTATGTGACGGACGCTGCAGGTTCTCTGTGTGCTTATGGTGTGATTTGTCTGTCCGTCAGTGTGTCTTCTGGGATTCTTCGGACCGTCCTGCGTTCAGGAGTGCGCATGTGCCGACATGTGTCCGTGCGACCCGCAGACAGGAAGCTGTAACGTGACGGTACGAGGACAAACCAACAGCACCTTCCACAGAGGTACAGCTGACGTCACAGCCACCAGTCCTCACCCACAACCTGATCAGTATGGTTTATATGGTGATGTTTAACCCTTCTACATTTCTTGCAAATTTCAGCCTTGATGGTCAAAATGTTTCATGTTTGTAATTCTAATGGGCTGTAAATGTCTACATATTACTGTTTTTGACTAAAGATAAACATTTCAGCTGCCGCTCTTGTGACATCTGTTAGATCAGTGTTTCTCAACAGGCGTCGCCTTGTGACCCATGTTTTTCACTGGTCATCAAGTTGTGAAACACTTGGGTCAAATTCAGACCAGGCCAGTGTATTTTTTGTAAGGTAGTACATGTCGCCTGAATACATCCTGAACACAATACGCACCTGTTTCCATCATCACATTCAAATTTAAATCACAAAATAATCAGAAAACTAAAAAAGAAAAAGTGAAAGATTTGAACAAGCTTGTGTGCAAAGAGTGATTTAAGGCAGTAGCAACAAAGTCGAGCAGCACAACGTAAAGTTTCTTTACGTTGTGCTGCTCGAGTCAAATGGCTCCAGTGTAAGTGCACCCTAAACTAGTGCCTTTCAGACCATTTCTCGTGAGTGTGAACACGGTTCGTCAGGATTAGCGTGTGATGGAATAACTTGTCTGTCATACTGTAGCAGCTGAAAATGTCCTGGAAAATACTTTAAAGAAGAGCTGGAACCCAGTGAAAACCTGCAGCGTTTACCGCGTCAGCACACAGTGACTTTACCATGTGTGCATATTAACACTTGTCAAACAGATGACTGTGTTGTTTCAGCCTCTGTGTTACTTCCTGGTCTGTCAACGTCTGAATATTTGCATAGAGCAGAAGTGAAAGCAGCTCAGTCTTTGTCGATGCTGTTTGTCCACCCTGAGCTGCTTGAGAACGTACTCATCTGACCATCTGCAAGCTGTTTTACATTTTATACTGTGACAAATGCATAAAATCTAATATAATTA
>JAQQAE010007277.1:0-15989 GCA_029823295.1 Pseudamia nigra
TAATGTGCATTGGCGCAGCTGTGTGATTGTAGAAGTTTTAATTGCTGATGCGGGTTTATTGATGTTTAAATGCTCCTTAAAATAGCCTGTGTTGTACACGATTAAGGTGATACAACGCCCAGTAGTGTATGTGTGCTTCTGTATATGATTTCTCCAGCCGTGGTGTCATAAATGATGGTATTATGACAGGTACTTATTCAAGTCGGACTAAGTAGGACATCACTGAAGGCCTATGTGTGAAATGCACGGACCGCCACTGTTAGTACTGGGTTGGACCTCCTATCTATCATCACATGGTCCACTGTGGTCATAAAGGGACGGACGTGCTCAGCAGTAACACTCAGGTAGACGGTGGTGTTGAAACAGTGTCCCACAATGTTTCCCCACCAGCAGGCTGAAGAGTTGGTACATGGTAGGATGGATCCATGTTTTCATGTTGCTTGTGTCAATCATTACCATAACATCCAAATATCACAGCGGAAATTCAGACTCACAAGACAAAGTCACACTTCTCCATCTTTCTATTGACCACTTTTACTGAGTCCATATGAATTGTAGCCTTATTTTCCTGTTCTTAACTGACAGGAGTGTCGCCACATGTGATCATCTGCTGCTGTCGTCCATCTGCTTCCACAGATGCTCAGTTCTAACCAGCGGTCATTTGAGTAACTGTTGTCTTTTCATTGTCTCCAACCAGTCTGATCATTTTCCGCTGACCTCTGGTATCAACAAGGTCGTTTCATCAGAGAACTGTTGCTCACTGGATAGTTCCTCTTTTTCAGACTATTCCCTGTAAACCCTAGAGATGGTTGCTTGTGAAAATCTCAGTAGATCAGCACTTTGTGAAATACTCAGACCAATAACCATGTCACGTTCAAAGTCATTTCAGTCAAACGACTTCACCATTTTTATGCTCAGTTTAAAATTCAGCCGGTCGTCTTAACTGCGTGTACACGAATGAATGAACTGAATTACTTCCATATGATTGGCTGATTAGATGCTTACATTAGCAGGTGGCGTAACAGGTGTACCTAATAAAGTGGCCAGTGAGTGTATCTTCCAAGTGAATTTCCTCTGTATACGTGTGCTTATAATTTCAGTTTGCCTAAAGAACCTTCAGGTGTAAAAGCCTGTGGGTCTGTATTTTCTCCCGATACACACCATACTGGTGACAGTTCAGGCTGACGCATTAAAAGTGGTTTTGTTATGGCTGTTTTGGTCAAAACATCCTGGATGAGCTCAGAGTGCAGGGGTCAAAGGTCACTGTTTGGAGTAAAACTATATGAGCAGTCTGAGGGCCGGATGTGGAAAGAGATGGAACGAGAAACGTGTTTGAGAGAGAAACCTCTGAAACTAAATCTTCAGGTCACAGATAATAAATCAGGGTAAAGACGTCAACAATGTGTCCAGAGCCGTGCTCTGATGGACACGACATCAGGTGTTTGTGTCAAAGTGAAGGGAATCTTATTAAACCATCACCAGACATGTAATGCTTGTTATCGTCTTTCGTGTTTAATGTCATTTTGTCTCATTTCCACCTGACTTTTATGAATGACTTAAAACCACTTCATCCCAATCAACAAACAACTTTCACTCGGGACCAGAAATTCACCTTGAGCTCTGATGAAACGTTTCCGCATCTTTTTGCATCTCATGTTGTTGTTGTCTTTTACATAATTTTTTTGTTATTTTGCCCGTCTTATGCTGTTTTTGTCTTTTTGCGTCTCTTTGGCCTGTCTTTTATGTCATTTTAATCTTTGTCTTTTCTTTGTCTTTTAACATCTTTATATTTTCGTAATTTTTGCTGTTTTGCATCTTTTTTGTCTTCACGTCATTTTGATCTTCTCTTTTATGTCATCTTTCCCCTTCAGTCCTTTATGTTGCTTCCATCTGTTTGCATCTTTTGATAATAAATTGAAATGATAGTCTGCTTTCATCAACTAAACACTCATGATTCATGAGCAAGTAATGTATGTATTTTCGGCCTTGAATTGTGAAGCGCCTAGAGATAATCGGCGATTATGATTGGCGCTATACAAATAAAGATTGATTGAAGATTGATTGTTGATTGATTGAAGTAATGTATGTGAGTAAATGTTGTATTCTACTACTTGTAATAAGAAAAGATTCACTCCATCCATCCATCTTCCTTTTATCTGGGTCAAAGGGCAGCAACCTAATAAGAGAATCCCAGACTTCCCTCTCCCAAGTCACCTCTTCTAACTCCTCTAGGGGTACCCCTCCCACCTGTCCTGGGTTTGCCCCAGGGTCTCCTCCCAGGTGGACATTCCCCAAACACCTGCCCAGGGAATTGTCCAGGAGGCATATCCGATGCCACCTCACCTGGCTCCTCTGGATATGGAGGGGCAGTGGTTCTCCTCGGAGCTCCTTCTGGATGGCCAAGGTTCGCACCCAGCCACCCTGTGGTGGAAAATTCACCTTTCGGCTCAGCTTTTTCTTCACCACAATTGACCGAGTGCCCGCTTTACTGCTACCGATCCGTCTGTCAATCTCACGCTCTAGCCTCCCCTCATTAATGAAAACCACGAGACACTTAACCTGTTCCACCTGGGGAAGGGAGAGGGTCTCCCATCCTTTTCCGGCTGAGAACCATGGCCTCATATTTACATGTGCTTGAGTCTGTTAATATGTCACACATTGTACAATTTTTCCCGCATTTTTGCTCAGTCGACTGAATGAAAAATGCTCCGTGACCAAACAAACCCATGTCCTTCGGAGGTTTTTAAAACGACTTTATTGACGATACTTTGTGACATTCTGCATGCATCTAGAAACATCTCTGCTAAATGACATCTCATACTCTGTACAGATCATTACACAGACTGTGAATATGAACAGGTCAGTTTATTGGACACAGTTGTGGCCCTGAATGTCCCATAACTTCCATCACTTAAATAATACACAAAATATGGACACGACATGGACAATACTATTAGGTCATCTGACTGTTGGAGCTAAATACTGCATGTCTTTAAAATTCATTGGAATCACCATCACATCAAAGATGTTTATTTTTGTATATTTTTGCTCATAGGCTATATGTCCGTGAAGAAAAAATATCAACATCATAAATAAAGAAAAATGAACAACAATTAACAAAAATACCCCAAAAATGAATAGATTGATCAAAGATGAACCAAAAATAAGCAATATAATAAAATTAATTGAACAGTATAATAAATAAAATGATATAAAATGGCAAAAATAAACAAAATCATGAAAATTGCATAAAGAAAATGTACAAAAACACATCAGTTGAAAAAATATTGAGAAAAATAATCAACAGTGATCCAGAAAATAAAGTGACCAAAAAAGGATCCAAAAATTAACAAAAAAAAAAGAATTTTATTGACGTTTTTTGTTTACTTACTTATTTACTTATTTGTTTCAACAACAAAGAAAAACAGAAAATTAATAACTTAACCCAAAAAAACAATTAACTAAATGAAGAAAAATGAATAAAATAATTAAGATAATGAATAAAAATGAACAAAAAATGAATAATACAATCAAAAAAATGAACAGTAAAATGAGAAAATAATCCTAAAAATAAGCAGAAGTGAATAAAAGCGAATTTTTCACCAGTTCCTGAGAATGAATTCACTTTATTATTTTTTTTATTTGTGTTCAATTTCTTGGTCACTTAATTTCGTTTTGTTCATTTAGTTTATTGTCTTGTTAATTTGTGCACATATATGTTGATTATCTTGCTCATTTTTGCTGACGTTGTCGCTTATTTTCCTGTTCATTTTTTTTTTCATTATATTGTTGATTTTCGTTCGCCGTTTTAATGCTTATGACCGTAAATGTGGATCAGGTCAGACACGTAGTGATTCCCCTGGATTTTGAAGAGCTGTCCGAGTCCACGTAGGTGGATGTCCCAAATGTTCCAGCATTTTTGTCCATATATCGTATGTTAAATCAATATGACATTAAACATTGGTAAAAAAAAAACGCAGCAGGGCGTCATTGTGGTTTAAACACTGCACATCACGGAGATGAAGAACGGACGGTAAACGTACAGACGACGTCACGAATCACCACGCAGCACAGGACGACATGGAAGTCAGTGTGGAGACGAGTTAATATTAGAATGTACGCGTGTTCCATGTGATGCTCTTTGCCGCGACGGCCTCACAGCGGCGGATGCACACACACAAGCACACACTCGCACATGGCGTCCTTCTTAAAAAAGCCATAGTGAGTGTGTGTCACAGCGAGGGCAGCTTCAGTGCTTCATCTCTTAATCATGAACGACCGGTCTCGGTTTCCTGTCTGTCTTTAGTGTTTGGCATCAGAAACCCGCCACGGTTGATATTTAGTTAAATCTGACTTTGAATATCACTGTAAAATGCAAAGCAGGTTTTTCTTATTGTGTTGATTTTGTGGGTTTTGATAATGTTTCAAGCAAAAAAGTGGTTGATTATTACTGTAAGTTCAAATCAAGGTGTATTAGGGTCACTTTAGTATGTTCATTTGTTAGTTTTCTTCCGCTCATCCAGGTCCTGGTCAACTGATACAGCGACGCCCAGACTCCTTTCTCCTCAGCTACCTCCTCCAGGGGTGCCCCTTCGTACTCCCAGGCAAAACGGGAGTCATACTCCCACCAGCATGTCCTTTGTCTGCCCTGGGGCCTCCTTCCAGTTGGACATGTCTGAAACACCTCCCTAGAGAGGTGTGCAGGAGGCATCTGGGTCAGATGCCTGAGCCTCCTCAACTGGCTCCTCCGGATGTGGAGGAGCAGCGATTCTAGTCCTGTTTCTAAGAAAGAGCCCAGATGCCCTGTGGATGAAACTCATTTCAACCATCTCTCGTGTCCGTAATCTCGCTCTTTCAGTCACGACATTCGTGACCGTGGGTGAGGGTCGGAAGAGGCATCGAGCAGGAATTCAACAGCTTTATCTTTCTGCGCCGCTCCCTGTCCACCCTCTAACAGACCGGCAAAATGTCCAACTAAAAACATTTCCAAGTCAGGGTAGGGGGTTATATTAAAAGGAAAACTCACACATTTGCAAATCTGAAAGACTGTCCACCAACCAAAAAACTATGACATGTGCTGCTGGATTGAGCCCTGCATTATAATTTAAGGTTACATTTTACAGCTACGAGGTTGTGTTTATGGTGTTTATGCCACTCCGTATAGTGGTGCATCATGGAGGAAGACTATGCACATGGTGATCCAAGCACCAGGGTTTACGTAGTAGGTCCTGCCTGATTGGCCCTGTAAAATCCAAGAAGGCCGCCATTATGTTCATGTTTCAAGTGGAATCCCTCAGGAATCATTTGGCAGAAAGTTGGAGGGTAGAATAAAGTGCAATGATTTTGTTGGTCTGGTGGTACATTAATTGCCACTAAGTGAAAGAACTGCAGGAACAAGTACCACCAAAATCATCGCCTTTCATCCATACGTGCGATTGAACGTTTGCACCAAATGTTGACTTTCTGTTAAATTGGTTTTGAGATAAAGGCAGCCATCTCAAAAAATGGCCACCAGGATGGATTTTTAAATACCGTATTTTCCAGATTACAAGTCATGGTTTTTTGCGTTGTCTGGCTAGGGGAGCGACAAATATATCGAAGTGACTTTTATATTAAAGAAATTCGAGCGTAGGGTGTATGTCACGCTGACAGCCGCTAGAGAAGCTGAGCCGTGAGCTCCCCCTTCTGGCGGCTGTGTGCTTGACGCACGTTCCCCAAACAAATGTGACCTGTTCTGCAGAGCGACTCATACACATTTTTTTTTCTTCCTTATGCATTTTTTGGCTCATGCGAGTAACATACCGGAGCGACTTAGCACCCGGAAAATACGGCAGTCAGATTTACTACATATCCATCGGTTGATTCACGGTGTCAAATTTGGTGAAAGCGTCACAATTTACTAAACCTGGCTTCGGTATCGGTTTTATTTGCTCCACTAGATGTTTGCAAGGGCCACAAACTGTTAGAAGGAGGTGGTTATGGTGTGGTTATGGAGACACAGTCAGAGTGCAGGATCTGGGCCCCCCGACCTGACCCCCTTTTCCCTAATACCGGTACTAAAAAAAGTGTCTTCATGCCTAAACCTAATCCTGACTCTCTTATCTCCTATCTTGAACAAGTAGAAAGTGACAGAAGCAGTTAGAAATAAAACTGAAACGGTGGTGACTGGATGACTGTGTCACATCTATCTGCGTCACACTGTCACGCGTTTGTCATCGTCTTGGAAATTGGTAATTTAATGAAACATCGTCTTGGGTTGGAACTGAATATAGGAACAAATGATGTTCACGGCCTTAAAAATACAAGACGAGTGGGTTTTGTCAGGATTTGAAGTGAGTTTTACAAATGAAAGATAATATTTTGTGGATATTTATTATTATTATGTTCTTTATAAGGCATTTTTCAGTTTTTTTGAGGATAAACACTTCTTTTCTGTTTGCTTTATTTCTACACAGTCTCTGCAACAGACACCATAAAATGTGATCCAAACTAGAGCTCATAACAGAAGACAAATGCAACTATTTAATGTTGCAGATGTTATGACTCATTATGTACTCATCTAGCGGAACAAATAAATCAAAAACAAGAACAAATAAACACGGGAGGCTCTGGAACAAACATGAATCTTTAACTAAATGTTAGACATTAGGTTCGTTGCTGAAACTACAAAACAACAAAACGACATAAAAACTATAAACCCCGCAGAGAGTGCAGACCTCCTCCAAGGCAGCTCCGTCAACATTTGAACCTACGCACTTTTCAACCATAATGTTACTGCACCAAAAGTAATATTCTTACATTTATTTGACCCTTATTACTGCATTCGCAAACCATGAAAACCTACCTTTAATATATGGAATCACATACATATCATTATTAGTTCAATAGTTATTCACCATAAATAATATTTCCATAATTTTCTTCTGGAGCTAGCTACATAAATGTTGAAGATACGTCAAAACTGTGGACACATTTTTGAATCAGCAGATTTTCACTATAGTTTGGCGTCATTTTCATGTCTATAGCGTTATTTACTACATTACAGTAGATATTCTTCCTCAGTCCCTGTAAGTATAAACATTCTGGATCATTATATGTGGAATATTGTCCATATTTGGATCAAACTTTGTGGTTTGATAGAATCTATGATGATGTTATGCTGTGTTTTTTGGCTAAATGTTCTGGGTGTTATTTGTGGCGTCACGAGGACAAATGTTAAATCTGGTCCTATGTCACAGTGGTGAAGAATCCTTTAAGACTCTTCTGGATCCAGATGATGATCCAGTTCACGACCACAATCTGATCCACTGGTCATTGTCCCGTTTCTGGCCCGTCCTGAAAATGTCATGCAAATCTGTCCATAACTTCTTCTGAACAAATAAACAAACAGATAAACTAACACTGACAAAAATATAACTAATCATGTCAATAAATTACATAAGAATGTGAATTCCAGTGTGCTGCATATTCTCTTAAAGTTTCTTCTCTTACATTTGAGTTTTTCTTGTAGACGTTGTACTTTAACATAGAAAAATCTGGGTTTAAAAAAAAAAAAAATTTCCCCTTCCTCCTTCTGTTTTTTTTTAAATGATACTTAAAGTGACACTAATACACCGTTTTGTTTGTTTGACTGCATTTGTAGGTTAAAATAGCGTTTCATTCTCATAAAAAGCACTTTAATTTATTATGTTAAAATTGGAATTTTTCTGTAACTTGTTTGGTGGATGTTGAGGGTCAGAACGGACAAGTGCAAATACGGAGACATTTATTCCCCAATTTATGCATGATTGTTTTGCATTTAAACTTGTTGGAGGTTTTTGTATAGTCTTGATTCCTCGGCCTTGAATTGTGAAGCACCTAGAGATAATTGTCGATTATGATTGCCGCTATACAAAAAAAAAAAAGAGAGAATTGAATTGAATTAAAAGCTGAATTTCCAACAATCAAGATCATTTTGTGGTCGAACTGTAAATATTGTGTTGTCACAGATTCTAAATGAGCAAGAACACGTATTTATGTTCCAGTGACTTGGTGAATCTGATGATTTTGGGCTGATTCTTAATAGTTTTCTTCACAGAAGGAAAGAAAGAAAAAAAATAAAATGAGGTGGATAAAAAAGTCCGAGGATGGATAGAGGAAAAATCTCAGGAAGGAGTGACTTTCTGACGGGAAAGAAGCATTGGAAAACATGACAAAAAGTAGAAAGAGAAGATGTATGAGAGACAGGAAGAGGAGGAAGTAGAGTCGATGGCAACAAAAAGGTGAAGCAAAGGACAGAATGAGGAAGGAGGGAAAGATGAAACAAGGTAAAGAAGGAAAGAACGGGCGGAGTAAAGACAGAAATAGAAAGAGATGATTGGTTCTGAAATGTTAAAGTGCCCAAGAGATGTGATGTTCACACACACACAAACACACTGACCGGAGTGTATGCATGAGGTGGTCTCGAAGAGTGGCTGTCCTCTCGCTGAACTCACACACGCACACACTCTCTGTTCACATAGTGTCCAGGACACTCCCCTCGGGACGGGCTGTCATCGCCATGGCAACACTAAGTTCAGAGTTAGGACACTAAACATACTGTCCACACACACCGCTGTCCAGCAAACACATCGCATCCTAAGCTAACACACACTTTTATGCACGGATGTGCGTTAATGCAGAGGTGCGTTTGTTTCCTTCTCTCAGTTGGTCCTGCGGTGTTTCTGGTGCCACAGTGCCGTCGGGAGGTTCTGGCAGCCCTGGTACTGCCGCCGCATCTCACTGTCCGTTAGAGGGGGGGTGACGTTGCAGGGGGCGCCAGCCAGCGTCACATTCAGGAGGCCGGACCATGGCTCCAGGAGGCGGGACATTCCGGGGGTCTGATGAGGAACGAGGAAGAGGACAGGTGGTTCGAGGGCAATCACACGAGGAAATCTACATCATCCACCAGCGTGTTCGACAGGTTTGAGTACTGTCTGCACCTCCTCGGCTTCCTGGGTGCAGGAGGTGTCTTTTTGCAAGGTGTGGACATTTACAGCACTGTGCAGACATTTTTAGCACGGTGGGTTTGTTGTCTTATCATGTTGCCTAGTTTATAATGACCATATACCTGCACAAAATGAATAGAAAGGGGGTATATCTTGCACTTTTTGTAGGATTGTAAATAAAATACAGAAAATATGTGCGTAGTTTAAACACATAAATATCAGAACCAGATTGCTTCAACAGGTAAAAATGATGTACTTTCCTGACATGCTGAATGAAACCTGATTTACATCACTAAATCTTAGATTTTATGCCCCAAATAGTTCAAGACATTTTAAGCACAAAAGTGAGGGAACACCAATACTGACACTTCACTGTGGAGAAACTGAAATGTTTCCGTGTATTCTGGTTCCGTTGTGATTGACAAATGCATGTGTATGGTCATTATAATCTGATTACTGTAATCGCGGTACTGTAAACGATTAAACTTCTCCTGCAGCCTCTGCAAAAAATGTTCTGCAGACAGCATCTTCATCTGGTAATGACCACTTCACTCAGTTAAGTTTCATTTTATGTATGATGATGACATATCCCATGGGCATGGGACAAGTGTGCCTAGTGTGAATGCATATTATTATTATTACTAACTATTATTATCCTCCTAAGACCCGAGCTGTTATTTGATATGGATTTTTTATTTCTCTTTGATATTTGGGGTTATTGGAACCTGATAAGTATAAATCTAGCATCATCTTTTGACATGAGAAAGTTATGTCAACATTAAAGTCAGAAAACTCTTTATTTCCTCTCTGAACATAGCAGTTTTTTTCCTGACTGCTTTTGCATTCATTAAAAACACATACAAACATTTTGCACATCTTTTGAAAATCACAGTGCAAAATGTGTTGTCCATGCATGTGGACGCCAGGTCCTTAGAGGTTGTTATTATTGCACAGCTTGAATGAAGGTTGTCTGTCCCTGCGATGAGCTGGTGACTCATCCAGGGTGAACCCCGCCTTCGCCCTAAAGGCCCATCTATACTCTGCACAACTGCGTTGTGTGCCAAACGTTGTCAAACGTCGCTGGCATTTATACTCCAATGCGTACTTTACGTGGGTGTGGATGTACACAATACATCCACTAGTAGGCAGTGTGGAGTTCAGACTGTCCTCTAGTGTGGAGTTGCATTGGATTTCTGTCTTAAAATGATAAGCGAAAAATTTTTGTTGTGAGTCATTATGCTCTCAAACATTTTATTTGGATCCTCTAACTGATCTGATCCATCTTTAACTTTTTGCTCCGTTATTAAGATGTTACGGCAAATAATCCAACATATCATTGCCGTGTTGGGGTTTGATTGACATGTTGCTGTGGCAACTAGTGTCGCCGGTGGAGTCAGACCTTTGTATCTTCTATTTATTCAAAATGGACATAATTTTACCTGCGATACACTCGACTGCAGTTGTAGGTAAGTGTTTACACTAACACCACTGTAATATGACTTTGTTTAACACTGCTAGGTGAAGTTTTAGCGTCTGTAGGCTAGCAGTTACTTAGCTTCCCCTATGCTCCACTGGCACCGCCGCTGTTTGTACAAATATGGTTGCAACCTGTTTTTGGCTCCAACATGTCACTAATATGTACAGTCCATGGCACAGCCTCTCCTCAAAAAGTGGAGCCATTTCTGTTAATCTTTCAGTGTTTATGGTGCGTTCTGTTCTTTTTCTTCTTCTATTCTTCTGCCACATGAGCTGTACTGCGCTAGAGCGCCCCCACAATTTTCTACATTGGGGATGGATCCATAAGCCCCTCGAAAACGTACCAAACTTGTAACGTAATGCACGTTGAGACCAGAGGGAACGCCCCCTTCTGTAGGAGTATGTGAACTTGGCGTAGAGAATAAATGGGCCTTAGGTCGGCTGTGATGGGCTCCAGCGTATTTCTGTAAAGCAGACTGTTGTTGTGGTCTCAGTCATGATCGCAGTGTTAGAATGTCACTTTTAAATACATTAACTATAATCAGTATTATTTGTCAAATACTTGGTTTGTTCTCTAAGTACCATGTACTAAGCAGAAATAGGAACAGCAAATTGTCATTACAGTGACATAAACCCTGTCATGGTGGTTCAGTGGGCATTGGGATCTTTTCCCTGGTGATTAATTCGTCAGTTATAATCTCAATGAATTCATGTACAAAATGTCAGGAAAAATGTGTTTCCCAATGCAATGATGATGTAAAGCTGTTGATGTAAGAAACTAGGATAGAAACACCTTTAAGAAACTCAAATTAGACAGTTTTCACTTTTCTCTTAAAAATCACTCAAACTAGTTATTAAAGTATTTCATTCAACAGTATATTACTTTATAACTAATGAGTTTAAAAGCCAAAAGCTCTAATAACAGTTGAAGATTTGATACCTTTCCCAGGTGGTCAAGCAGGCAGGTGGTGGGGTTGATGAAGGCCCAGCTGCCGTCCTCCCAGACAGGGTTCATCCTCTGGTTCTGGTGGGTGTAGCTTGGTCTGGTCTGGGTCTGGATCAAAACCACATTTAGGTGTTTCTGTGACCCTCGCAGCCTCTTGGACAGGACTCCACTGTAGCTCTGATCCACAAACAACAAAACCCGAGTGGCTCTGCATCCGGCTAGGTCAGCAAGCAGCTCGTTGACGGAGTACCGCTCCTTCAGATCAGCCTGGGGTGGAGAGATGGAGATCTGGGTCAGGAAGACTTGTAGACAAAGGGGAACGGGTACCAACCAAGTTCTAGTCAGATCTGACCTAGGTTCCAATTCAGTTCAGTTCGATTCAATTTGTGTTGCGGCAATTATAATCCAAAATGATCTCAAGGTGCTTCACAATTCAAGGCCGAAACCTCAATACTATATGGAGAGCAAGCCAAGGCTAACAAGGGCACTTCGATTAACTGAAGACAAAACCCTCCAGCAGAACCAGGGCTCTGGGTAGGAGGACATCTGCCTTGGCTGGTTCGGGTTAGAGGGGAGGGGAAAGACAAAAGAAAAGAGTAGAGATACATTAACAAACAACACAGACATTGAACAGCACTAATAGACACTGGACCAGACCACAAACAGCAGTCACATGTCTAGAACATCTAGAGACCTGTATGAAGGATAGCGAGAAAGAGAGAACAGAGGGGAAGGAAGCACAGAACTACAGTGAAGACAAAGTTAATAACACAATATGGCAGTGAAATAAGTCCAGGGAGGGAGGGAAGGAGGGGGACAGAGAGAGAGGCCCAGTGCATCACAGACCCCTGGCAGTCTAGGACAATACAGCTCCAACCACTTCTCAACCAAGTTCCAACAAGTTCCAAATAAGATCCCAGTCTAGGTGTCAGATGTCAACCACGCCCCAATCACAGCCCAGCTAGGTACAATGTTCCAACCAATTCTCAACCAGGCACTAATTAAGTCCTAACAAGAGCCTAATAAAATCTGAACCATGTCCCAACCACGTCTCAAATGGGTCCCAACTACATTCCAACCAAGTCCCAATCATATCCCAACAAGGTCCTAACATGGTCCCAACAATGTAACAACCAAGACAAAGTCAGAATCCAACGAAGTCCTAAGCATGACCTAATGAAGGCCCAGCCAGGTCTTAACTAAGTCCAAACCAGGTTCTAATCAAATCTGAAACATACCCCAACCATATCCCATCCAAGTCTCAAGCAGGTCCCAATCACATCCCAACTACTGTATGTACCAACCAAGTCCCAACCAGGTCCTAATCAAATCAGAACAATTTCCCAAAGAAGTCTCAAGCAGGTTCCAATCAGGTTCTAATCAAGTCCCAGTTACTTCTTCACTTGGTCTAAACCAGGTCCCAACCAAGTTGTAGCCAAGTGCCAACCAAGTCCCAAACAGGACAGTGTGGGACAATGTTTGACTTTGTGGAATGAAGTGGGACATATTTTGACACTGAAGGATAAAGTGGGATACGTCACCAATACTGACACTTACATTATGATATATTGTCTACCTTAAGAGTTGGGGTCACATATGAGTGATAAAATGACTTTCACTGAGAAGGACTTGGGGGTTGGCATGGTTCCAGTTTCAGTTGTAAATCCTGTTGATGAGGAAATATGTGGACCACATTCTGCAGAATCCACTCTACTGTGTTGATTGATGTTTCACTGTAATGAAATGAACTGTAATTTTCAGCCAGATGAGCTCATATCCTCACAGAGGTGCTGAAATGTGATGGTGAGATCCAGTTTGGCTGGTCGTTGCTCTCTGTGTGATCAGAGGAATGATCTTATCAAGGTGATAATGGCTCCCATGTGACTCAGATAATCACTCCCCACACAGCAGATTATCCTATATGTTCAGTATGTGTGTAATGACCAGGTGACATTTTTACTCATACATGACTATGGACTTGTCTGCTCAAACAGATTTTGCTTGAAAATACATAACATTTGCTGTGTTATCTCTTAACCCTTACATACTGATCATTTTGTACACATTTGTAATGTGGTCATGGGTGATTTTGACCCAGACTGTAAGTGCACTGCTCAAAAGGGTACTCGGATGGACATGGAGCAGTTGTTTTGACTTGTGAAATAAAAACGAAACACAAAGTCCACTTTGCCAGTTTGCTGAAACTTATTACTTATAGTCTTCTCATAAACACATTTACTGTATTCCACATTAACAAACAAAAAAATGAACAAAAAATGGCAAGGGGGAACCGCATGACGGTGAAAGTAACAGCTCCCCAAGTAGTGAGGGGTTCAACTACATAAAAATGAATAAATTAAGTCTTGACCAAGTCCAAACCACTTCTTAGTGAAGTCCTAATCAGACGCTGACCAAATCCCAATCAGATCTCACCCAAGTCCCAATAAGGTCCCCAGCATATCATAACCTATCTACTACCATGTCCCAGTCAGATCTGAACCAACTTCCAACCACTTCTCAACCAATCCAAACAAGTCCCAACAACATCCAGCGATGTTGTCACATTTTATCAGATGATGCGAGGAGATGTGTCAGGCAGTGGATCAATCGCGTGTTTGCTGTTTTCCATGATCACGCTCCATTGTTAGCCTCTCACACATCCTTTATAAACCCGTTTGTTGTGTGCGTTGGTGGTCTTACGATGCCGTTGAGGTTGGCGTCCCACAGCAGCATGGTGCCGTCATTGCGTGTGGGAGAGTTCAGGTAGAGGACCAGGGTGTCAGCGCAGTGCTGCTTCCTGCAGATGTACGACACGTGGTTCCGAATCACCGCCTTCTCCGTGGCAGAGTACACGCCCTCGATGTTCTCTGTGTGGAAAGAGCGAGGTCAGACACAATAATGACATGGTTAAAGTTCAAATTTATGAGTTTCAGATTGATTGTGTCGCACCGGGAAGCTGTCCACTGCTGGCGAAGAAGGTCTTGATGTGATCTTTATGGAAACCGTTGTTCCGGAGCATTTTGTAGAACTTCTGCAGATTCTGTACATGGTGCTGGAACGTCATCTGCTGCTGCCAACCGCCTACGAACACACACCAAGCCGTTCATCAGCAGCTGAACACAATGAATACCACAAATTACAGTTTACCGTAGACGATTAACTCCGCCTCCAGGCATTAAAACAGCTTTTATAATACTTTTTATGTTTTTTTATGTTGCGTTCATAATTTTTTCTTTAAACAATTTTCATCTTTTGTTGTCTCTTAAATCATGTTATTTGTCTTTATTTTTGTTTTTATGTGTCTTTTTGCATCTTCTTTGTTGGTTTGATCTTTTGCTGTGCTTTCATCTTTTTGAATCTCTTACATCCTTTTTGCCTTTTAACTCGTTTTAATCTTATTGTGTCCATCATACTGGCCTTTTTGCGAGTTTTAGGTCTTCACGTTTACAACTCGTCTTTTGTATTGGCCCTCCTGTACGGTTCTGAGTACAGGAGGGCTGTTGAATAACACCCTGGCAGCCCAACCTGACAGCTTTGATGGCATCCGTTGACATGACCATGAGACCAAAGAAGAACTCCAAGAGTGGACATAATAGCTTCCTACGCCATGTCTTGCAGCAGTCCAACGAGTCTGGTGGTACGGCCACAATCCTACACCTTCCCCGTGATGATGATGATGTCATTTTTTGCACCATCTTTTACTTACTTTTCGTCCTTTTGCATGTCTTACATTGTATTTCATCTGTTCGCATCGTTTAGGTCTTTGTACCTCTCTTGAGTGATGATGTCTTTCATGTTGTTTTCATTTTTTTGTGTTTTAACATTGTAATTTTGCATCTTTTGTATATTTTGCATTTTTTAGTCTTCATCTATTTTTATTTTTTCAACTTTTTGCATCTTTGACATTACCTTTTTGTATATTTTTTAGTAATTTTTCATCTTTTATATCTTTTTGTGTTAGTTATATCATTTTTGTCTTGTTGCATTTATTTGTCTTTTTGTGTCTTTCAGGGTCTTTTTGCAACATGACCTAATTTTTCTCTTGTTGCTTCTGTTACTACTAAATTACAACCACAACTCAAACAACGTCAGCATTTAAACTTGAATAAAATAAAGAGTTGACATTAATTGTGATAACCATTGATATCAGCTCCTTTGAACATTTTAGTGTAAGTATGTCTTTGACATCATCCGGCTTCAGATTAAAGTACAGACGGAGGACATGTACCTGAGATGAGGACAGCGTGGTCACATGTCTGGTAGAGGCGGCAGGAGAGGTGAGTAGCCAACGGCTGCTGGTGGCATCGTCGGGTGTTTTTATTCAGTTCACAGCTAGATACCGGTAAAGCAGCAGGGGCCAACGGCAGCGGCTGAGGACACCGTGCAAATTCGGCGTGGTCTGGACGAGCAGGATTCAGACAAGTCAGTGGAAACAGTGGTATTTAATCAAGGTATTAATAGTACGGTTGTGACATTTTTCCCTGAGGATTTATTTGAAGGTATTCCAGACTTGCATATGAAAACTATATTGTAGCGGCTGTGGGGTGCCGCTAGGAGGAGCCACCCGGCATTATGGGGACTTGTGGGTTTATGTTGGGGAT
>JAQQAE010007278.1:0-15988 GCA_029823295.1 Pseudamia nigra
GCAGTTCCAACCTCAGCATCCTACTACCCATATATTCACTATCCCTCCTCTGTACATGTCCAAACCATCTCAATCTTCTCTGACTTTGTCTCCAAAACATCTTACATGTGCTGAAAAGCCGTAAAATCTGTTTTAAGCTAAAGTGTGAAATTACTTTTGTTTTTGTATTAATGTTACTATTAAGTACTAACGTTCCCTTTGGGTACCTGTTGCACAGGGGCCTTAATTAGTGTGACACACCCCTCCCTTGACAATGCAGCCTTCATCGGGCGGAAAACAAAGGACACAACTGATGTGTCCTTCACAGCCCACCGTGTCCCACAATGCATTGTGCGCATGCCGAATCAGGGAATGATGAGGAATACTCAGTTAAATAAGATGGAATGTTTCCAATTCATGAATTACATTAAAAATCAAAATATGTGCCCCCTTTAAATGTTTGTTCAAGTGTATTTCAAACAATTTGTTCAAAATAATCTGGTATTGTAATATTTTTGTGCTGTATTTTATTTTTTTTATTTTTTTGTAAACATAGTAACTGCAACCTGCAGCAATTGCAACATATTCATTCCAACTATCAGTAACGTTTGAACACTACTGTGTAAAATTAATGAATTGTTCTACATTTGTAAACATTTGTACACTTCCAGTGTAGAAGTCTCTCAGTTGGGATGAGCAGCGTGCATGCTGGGAGCTGGATTGTAGCTGTGCCACTAATTTGCGCCTCCTGCCACTGTTTTAAAGGCTTGTCCTGCCATTAAAATCTGCAGCATCCAGAGTATTCCTGCTGTGGTGACCATAGAAACAGGTCCTAGCTGCTACACCAGCTCGGAGCCAAATGCTGGATGTGACCATATTCGGACAAAAGGCATGGATGCTATGGCAAATGCTCGTTTACTGACTGAGTAAAACTAAATCAACTAAATCAAGCATCGTCTAACGAAACCATTTTACAGTATTGTTAATTTATGCTCTGAAGCACAACTGCAGGAAAAAAAAACATATTAAATGAATAGATGCTACATAGTTCTGTCTCTGCAGGAGGTGGAGCTTCACACAAAGTTGTCAATCAAACATAACCAACAAACATCCTAAAAGTCTTTGCTGTATCCACTCACTTTGCATGGCTCCTGGGGGTGGGGCCAATCTCATCTTGAATATGATTGGCTGTAGCTTGTTACGTTTTAAAGTTTAGAATTCCACTGGCTCCCGGTGTGGGACTAAGGCTGCGTTCACACTGCGGGTCTTAATGCTCGATTCCAATTTTTTGCTGAAATCCGAATTATTTGCGTGATTGTTGACATTATATTTTAAATGCGACATCTATCAGACTGCAGTGTGAACAGTCTACAGCTCTGAAGAAGACGTGAAGTCACGTGCAGTTCATTCCTGAGCAGCTGGTTGAGGTAATGCACCAATAAGTTGTTTGCCAACCACCATAACACTCTAAAGAAGAAGCACCGTTTTTATGGAAGTAAATATGATGCCACACAAATAAGATTGTGGATCATTTTTGAGGTAGTTGTGCAGTCAGAGCGACAAGATTATGATGGAGTGATTCCGAGTCCATTGTTTGCATTTTGTCGCGTCTCACCTCCTCCAATGCAGAATTGTAACATCTGTCTCAGTTGAATGAGGTAAAAGTCAGATCAAATACGGCTCGTCCGTTCAGTCTGAGGTCACTTTGAAAAACACTGGATATGTCACAGCCCACAGCTTGTAGCTGCCCCCCTCTTTCCCTCTTTTTTCCCTGTGTGTCTTAATTACAGGAGTGGAGGCAGGTGTATAGGAGCCAGGTCTCCCACCATCACCACAGCTACTTGTACCTGGCCTCTGGACCACATCTCTGCCAGATCATTGTCTCAGCCTCACAGTTACATTCAGGCATTAAGTAGCTGGATTTTGTTCCAAGTCCCCTGTTCCTGGTTCCCGGCTCTGGTCTCTGTCTCCCTCCTGTGTGCTCAGCATCCCAGCCTGTCTTCATCTCTGTCTGCCTTCGTAGCCCACCTCCGCCTGGACCACCCCAGCCTGCTGCATTCTCACTCTGACAAGCAATAAACTTTCATAAATCTTAAACGTATCTGCCTCCTAGTGTTCACTGTCTAGGTCCTAGTTGATGGACTGTATCCAACCACATATGAAAGCTGCCTGTGTCTGGTTTGAAAAAAATCTGATTTGTGCTGTTCAGACTGTCATGAAAAAATCAGATATGGGTCAAATATGGTGAAAAAAATCGGATTGTGTCTACAGTCTGAACGTAGCCGAATTCATTTCAGCATGACTACAGTTTGTTGTGATTTTGTTTTTCCTCTTGTCCATTTTGTTGCGATGATTACTCAAGACTCCAGTATTTTCACAGCTTTTCCCCATCATGACACACAAAGTATCATACAAACAGCAACACTTCAAAGAGATGCATTTTACACACTATGTGATCTTTAATATCTTACTAATGAGAGAAAACATAAAGATGGGGCAGATCACCAATTAGAGGGATGTAATAACCTTGATGACGTATGCCAAACTTTACTTACTTCGTATTGTCAGAGAGAACAGATAATATAAGTTTCTCCAACAGCTGCCGGGCTAAGGTATTTCTGCGATTTCCTCATCCTTACTTAGTAAAATGCTAAACTTCACACTCGAACAACGTGTAACTGTTCTGTGCTGTTTGTTGCTCTGTCTCCATGCTTTCCTTCTCCCTTTGCTTTTCATGTGTGCTAACCCCGAGGCAGACGACCGCCCAGCCACAGCCTGTTTCCCATTCTGTGTGACCCTCGGTTTCCTCTTGAAGGTTTTCTTTTCTTTGCTGTCTTCACATAGTCTTGGTGAAATGACCTCAGATACGGTGAGGAAGTGTATACATATGCAATTGAACACACCTGAATAATTTACAATGGGATCAATAGGAGCTTAATATGACACCAGACAAAAATAAAGGCGTAATGTACCCATAGAGAAACTCAATGGCAGTCAGCGGCTGCACTACTCTTTGTGAGATTTCAATTTAAGATACTTTTGCAGCCATACCTAGGTTTTTATAGTCTGTAATAATGCAGGACAATGAGGACTCAGTCATTTCCTGTAGGAGAGGAATGTAGTGAGTATGTGGAGTCGCAGACAGCCATCGCTGTGAACGGAGACAACCAGGCCGCACTGCACTTCATGCACTTCACTGACAATGTACAGAATCACAGTGACACTACATGATGTTCTTGTTCCTCATTGAACTAAACAGACAGACTCATTTATATTCAATGAGAGTCTTCCTTGCAGTGTTTTGTTCTTTTGTCACTATATCTTACAGCGCAGCGTTAATTGTGTGCTCATTAACTCAATCATGTTCGGAGACTCAACATAACATAATTTTTTCATGCTTTATACATTTCTCCACAGCCTGTGGACAATTTACAAAGACTCAGCTCTCGTCCACACATGATGACAGGCCTGCAGTATTTGGTCTCTTTTCATATCATGAAGCCATTTCCAGTGTTGTGGGAAAATAGGGCCTGCACATCAATAGTCACCTTTATATGAAAGTATTCACTGAATTTGAAGACTTTGCATTTCCTTCAGCGAGTTCAGAGTGAATATGTGGCATATATATATATAAATATATGATTGCCACCATATGGTTACACATTTATTTATTACATAAAATATTAAATAACAATATGTGGAGGAATGGGCTGCCAGGGCACGGCAGGGTCCCCCGCTTTCCCTCCTTGATTCGCCACCTTTGGAGGGGTTTGTGTGCCTGAGGGACCCTAGGAGCCATGTTGTCAGGGGGCAATCCGTTCCTGGTAGGGTAAATTGGTCCTAGGTGACAGGTCAGACTAAAAGTAAAGACCCTTGTGACTATGCCTTCTTGTGGGCCCAGCGCTTGCAGGAAGGGTCCGGTGCTGTGTGGTTTGGATGACCGCCGAAGGTGGGGACCTGGACGGGGGACTCTCCTGTTGTCAAGACTAGCTCCAACTGGGTGAAGCCATGGAGCAGACGCAGGACATGCTGGAGAGACTATGTGTCTCAGCTGGCCTTGGATGTGGCTCAGCTTCTCTGCTTAGACCAGTGCTGCTCAAATAGTGGGGTGCGCCCCACCTGGGCGGTGGTGAGATGCGGTGGGGGGTGACCATGGGGAACATGCTTTTTTTCCATACTAGAATAAAGTGTAATGTTTTCTTCTTCCTAGGGGTCGTAACAAAAAAATAATTGCGAATCACTGGCCTTGGTTGTTGCCTCCGCAACCACGATAAGCAGAAGGTGATGGATGGATTTCATTTCTTCATCAAAGTAGGCTAAATAATTATAAGACTGACATATCGGTTGTGATGAAAAAAGGTTTAGCAGTTGACCTGTGTTCCTACCCTTACCTATCGTCATGGTTTAGTCACGACCAAAAGAAAAAAGATCCGTGACGCAAGTAGTTGAAATGAGTGTCTTCCACAGGACGGCTAGGCTCGACCTTACAGAGATGGTGAGAAGTTTGGCCATTTGAGAGGAGTTCAGAGTAAAACTGCTGCTCCTCCAAATCAAGAGGAGCCACCTGAGGTGGCTGTGGCATCTGAACCTGATGCCTACCTGGTGAAGTGTTTCTGGCATGTCCCACTGGGAGGAGGCTCCGGGGCAGACCCTGGATATCACACCTCGGGGTCCCCCAGAGGAGCTGACTGGATGTGGCTGGGGAGAGGGAAGCCTGGGCTTCACTGATAAGGATGGGTGGCTGGAAAAAAACGTAAGCACAGGCCTGAAGAAGAAGTTTCCGTTTCAGTCTAGAAACAGGACTGAGGTGCTGAAGTCTGTTTAACGCTCTCTCAACAGACTGACCCAAACAACAATCGATCTGAGTCTCTAATTGTACTGAATCTATCAAAATATTAGGTGTAAAATGACCAAAATAAAGTAGGGGAGTGGGTCTAGCACAGGTGGTCCACATTAGGGCAGTGACAGGTGATTTAAAGATACAGGTGACCTCAATAACATAGGGGAAACACATGCGTTAAAACAAACTAAACACACTGAGGGAAACTTACCAAATAAATCAGAAATAGGAGGAAATCATGACAAATGACAGTCCAGAAATGTTCACATGATAATTTGTTAATAGTTTGATCTTCAACTCCTCTGCTCATACCTCTGGTGGCAGGGACTAAGATGATGATGTTGAGGAACTTCAGTGGTAAACTGAGATGCACTGACAGACTGAGTGATTCCAACGGCTTATATAGACAAGGAGCTGCCACTTCAGGTAATTCTGGAAAGTAAAGAGAGCTGAAAGAGGAAATCTAATTGACTTATTCCACTCGCCTGATCCTCATGGGTAGGCTGTTACAAAGTCAAGGTGCTCCAACTGTAAAGCCTTGGCCACATGTAGATTAAACACTCGACTTTACAACCAAGAGACTCCGACCCACGAATCTAAGATCAAGAGGCGGCTCACAAAGTGTTAATAATTCAGATAAAAAAGTTGGAGCCAGACCCAGACAGCCTTCAAAGTCATAATGGTGATTATTAATTTATTGCCTTGCTCTAATTACAAATATCCAGAAAATACATCATGCAAACATGGCTAGTGTGTGTAGGACAGAAAACAAAGTACAATGAATATTAAATGTACTATGCAAGTAGACTCATTGTGCAGAAATAATCGATGAAAAAGGAGAAACAGAAGATAGAAAAAGTTATAGAGAGAAAGAGAGAGAGTAAAAGTGCTGAGATGAGAGAAGGCAGACAGACATCGTTCCTGTTCACTGATTCAGTTTCTTCCTCCTCCCACCTGCTCTGTGTGGGGAGCTGACAGTTTGCTCCGCCCCTCCAGGAGCAGCTGGAGGGCATTTCTAACAACCTACCCAGTTGAGGATTGAGAGCAGAGGACACTTACAGTACTCCGACCTTCGACTTGACTGCCTCATGGACTCACAGACACCTCTCTAGGGCCGAGAAGTCACAAAGGAAGCAGCAAATAGAAAGAATATGGCTGTACGGGGAGTTATATATAGCATCTACAGCACGGATATACTCGACACTGATTTAGCAGCTTTTACTCGCCGACAGCAGGTTATGCCAACCAAGAACAGTACTGTGGGAAAATAAATAGTTGAACAAGGTAAGTTGAGCCTTACAGTAGGTAGTATATACTCTGTGTACAGGGCATTCTCTTGTGCAGCCCATTTAGGTTTCCGGCAGCTAATGCACAGTGGTGATTAAGTAGGGAAAATGTTTCGAAGGAGGTGGATGGGGTGGTTGTGGGGGCCCAGAAAAACCCCAAGGCTGGTGTCCTGCCTCGTGTTTTCTGTTTCCAGCTGCGTGTTTTTTGTTTTCCATTTTCCTTATAAACATATAGTTTTATGATTAAACCTAATGAGAGTAACTAAAGCCAGACGCACATAGAGAGTCGCGACTGATCCCAGCTCGACTCTATGAGTCCGGTCAGCTGCTACATGCAATTGAACATACCTCGCACACAGCCACCACTCATGTCTGGCAACTGGCGCCACCTATCGGCAGTAAACATCAATAGCATCATGCCACCTATTGCCCGCATGCCCAACCAATATAAACGTTGCGAAGTCGAGTCGCAGCCGCCACACATCGCCAAGACTGAGTCCTGGTGATTCAACATGTTGAATCAGCACGATTTCTGTGGTGACATCATCAAGACTGAAAAATCCGGGTCAGGAACCATCTGCACAATAAGCAGATTTCCAGTTGCGTTGGTTCTCATTTCTCGATGTGTGGCCGGCGTAACATCCAAAAGCAGGTTGTTTTGTTTTCTTTGCAGTACTAGTGTACAAAATATGATTGCTGGAAGTCAGCATTCTCTAAATGTCCACACGAATGGTTTATTTGGGTAGTTTTAGATCAGCTATATTTGAAAAATGTCAATAATAATATGAAACATGAATAACTTTGGACCACATACAGTACATTTGCAAAATAATATGACAAAACACTAGACAACATATTATGTTAAATATAGATATATTAAAACACATTAAAGTATGTTAAGGCAACCAATAGAAAGAAACAAAGAACACGCCGGTGGACATATCCTAAAAATGACATACACCTTATTTTTGACTAGAAAACAAAGAACTCAAGCAGGTTTAGGCTGATGAGGAGACTCACTTTTAAGGAGGTGCGATATGTTCTCCACTTAATCTAAAAGCACTGAGGCCATTCGAGGGAAATGTAGACATCTCCAGCTGTAGAGGTGGTGGAGGCTGAGTCAGAGCTGGGGCGAGGAAGAGGGGGAGATGATGAGTTTCCCTCCATGCACTGGGAAAATGAGATCCAGACTGCAAATCTGAACTGAGAAAAGCCATTAATTTGACCTGTGCAGTTCCAGGGGAGACGAGCTGTGTGGTTGGGGGGAAACCGGGGATGACAATCAGCTGCCAGTCTTTAATCACTTTGATTCACATTGTCGACATCAGGCAGCTTCACCTTAGATGTAAAATCACCACCCAGCAGGGCCATGGAATGGTTTATAATTCAAATACACAGGACGAAGCCGGTTTCAGGGTGACGTGTGGCTGCACGTGTCATGTCATGGTCGGAAGCTAAATGTGTCTAGTTTGATCAATCTCCGTTTACTACACACTTGTTCTGTTACAGGTTGGATATCTTTAGTATTAGTGGACAAGACTGGAAATAAAAATGAAGAAAAACACCAAATCAGAAGGTGTATTCAAACTTTTGGCAATGCATGTCAAAATGAGGGAGTGAATCGAATGGGATCAAAACATTATTTGCATTTCACAGAGTGCGTACGTCCTGACCCCTCTTACTCATGGCTTATGAGGAAAAAATGCGTGAATGTGAAAGTGTTCACACCTGTCCATCTTCATACTTAGGTTATTATCCAGAACCTGCAGACGCCAACACAATGCTTCACCTCTGATGCCGTCATTCACCACACTATTTACACGTATTTCTGAACAATAATGAATTTTTCTGAGTCATCTTGTTTACACAGTTGAAGGAAAAGGGCAAGAGTTTATCTACCTTAACGTTTTTAACCAGCTAAGTGCAAAGTGGAGTGTTTTCAAAGCCTCACAAAGAAAAAGAGCATTACTGTGTGTGCTTTGTGGATTTCTCCACACAAAAGCCATTTCATATCAAATCTTTCACCTTTAAGCTGCACTCTGCTGAATGACCACCACTTACATTCTGCTGCAGTGAAAGTTTGACCTGGGCTAGATGGCTTCTAATCACTCCATTTTGTTCTGTTTGAGGGCGTCTTTAGGAACATGACGACCCTTTTTCCATCCCTAGAGGCCTCTTTTCTTAACCTTATTCCTTCTTTCTTTTTCCCACCGATATCCGACACACTTTTATCGCTCCCTATGTGCCACACATTTATTCTCTGCTGAGATGGAAATGTCACATTTGCTCTCACCCTCAACGACCTGGAAAATATGGTTTTTTGAATAATGATTTCACTTATTATGGGGGAAAAATCCATCCAAGCCTATGACTTGCTCTTGGAGGTTCTGTTGGGTTTGCTCTCTGTATAGTCTTGAGGGTTTGGCCTTGAATTGTGAAGCACCTAGAGATATGATATACAGTTGAATTGAACTGAATTGAATATGGGGCTGTATGTGAAAAAATGTGCCCCCATCTTGTTAAATCATGAATTAACCAGAACCCTTGAAGAGCAGAGTTCAGTTTCCTCAGTCACACCCAGGCCTGTTTAGTGCCAGACCTGTTGGATTAAGAAATCAATCAAATAGAACAAAGTGAAGGGAAAAACATTTCAAAAAGCAACACTTCATGCACTACATTGATGTAAAGAAGTTCAAGAACAGGTGGGAGTCAGTGACGCATTCCGAACAACAAAAGAAATGCAAGTTTTTCTCCATCCATTAGGAGGTCACTAACAGTCCAAGACCAGACCGAGTTTGCAACACAGATTCACATTCTAAAGAATGGGTTTTAGGTCATGAACATGTGTTTGCACAGCATTAATCACAGCACACGGTATTGACTGTATCCAGATCCAGAACATGAAGTCACTGCTATTGACTCCAAATGCTGCATTTGCCATTGTTTGTCACAGCCTGTATATATACTGCTGATGTATAAAGCATTATTAGAATATACTTGTGTTTCTGTTGTTGTTCAGTACATATCAGTGTATAAAGGGTTACTAAACTATTTCTAAGGCTTTAGAATCACCGTGACAGCCATTATCCACAAATGAAGACAACATGAAACATTGGTGAAAGTTTTGGATCAAACTTAACATCATAAACAACAAGAAGGAGCAAAAGCAACAAAGTGGACAAAAGAAGGCACAACCCCTCGAACCCCCTCTGTCTGAACGGTGCCGTCACTCAGGACCCGTCTCACCCCCGACTCCACTTCTTCATGGTACAAAACCTGTAAAAAGGAACGTTTACAAAAGGATCTTTCATTCTCTCTGCAATAGCTACTTTGAACAACATAACACAGACTGTACGATGCGTTGTCTGTTGCTGTGTGGATTCTAGTGTGTTCTTAAATATGATTTAATGTGAAATGTGTGTTGTTGAACAATGTTTATCTATGTATTTCTCTGTGTCCTAATTACTTATATAGAGTTAACTCACCCATCGTTCATTTTCCTTGGCATACAGTGGAACCTCGGACAACGACCGCTTCTGACAACAAAAAATTTGTATACCGACGAAAAAAAACTGCAAAAAAATTGAACCTCATAACGATGAATTATGCGGACAATGCTTGGGTCACGTCTGGGTCTCGATGAGAATGACCCAGAAGTCAGAGCTCTAGCCGCTAGCCGCTAGCGGGTCACGTATGTGTCACTTCCAGGTCTCGACGAGAATGACCCGGAAGTCAGAGCACTAGCCACTAGCGCTAATTTCATTCATTCTGAAACGGAATGAATGAAATTAGTTCTAAAATGTATTCTTACCTTGGCTAATGACTTGGTCGTGTGTCCGTGGACGCTGCACACCTCCATAACTGTAAACACCTCCAGAGACCGGAGCTGCCGGTTCTTAACACAGACAGAGGCTGCTAACGGCTGTTAGCTGTGTTAACACGGCCCGGGCAGCGCCGTGTCGACACGGTCCGGGCTGCTAATACAGGCAGCTAACGGCTAACGGCCTGGGCAAGCACTGTGTTGAGACCGCGCTGCCCGGCCTGACACGCCAACACGGGGCTTCCCGGTCCAACACGCCGGCACGGCACTGCCCAGGCTATGGCTACAGCTAACAACATAGCCAGTTCCGGAGATAGCCCGAAGTAGAGTTAGCCTGGCAGCATTAGTGTCCATTCATTCCGTCCATTCATTCCGTTTCAGATAATTAACATAACTTCCTTTTCAAATAATAATAATGAATAAATGTGCACATAGGGGTGTGTTTACATACTTTATATGGGAGTTTGTCGTGGGTCCAGAACGGATTAATTGGTTTTACATGTATTTTTATGGAAAAAGTCACATCGATACAGGCCGTGACGCCGGAACGGATTATCGTCGGTATCCGAGGCACCACTGTATTATTTATTATTGTTCATTTTTTAACTACTTTTATTATTATTTTTTGATAACATCATGGCTTGTATCATGAAGCAGGATTAAGGGGTCATAGTGCTAGCTTCGGCCTGAGCTCAGGATGTTCTGTATCACAAAAGTGGCTTAGTCCTAATGGGGCTACTTCGCCCTTGTAACTCAGCCTGGCAAACAAACCTGGTCGGATCATACGTTGTGCCGTTTCAATTTGTTTTTATATTTGTAATTCCTCATATCTGTTTTAATGATACTTTTTGCTTATTATGTGAAATCTGCAGGTAATCCAGACCTCATCTGTGGGGTCACGTTGGCAGCAGCTCCACCTTTGTCTGTGAATGTGCTCACAACACTTTTTTTCTTTTGGTTTTCATAGACTTTTCATATTTCCTTCCATTGCAATCTGCACTTAACCTCATAGACTGTAACTGCAGAACCTCTACCACCAAACACTGGAGAATCTATAGGACCTGGAGGCATAGGCTGGTCACTACAGCATCCTGTGCACAATGGATGACCCACACCAAGACCAAGGGGCAACCACCGGGGCTGTTCTTTGAGGCCAAGGCGGAAGTAACTTTAAGTTGTAATACCACCGCTTGGCCACTGGGGCCTTGATCGTCCAGCTCCAAGAAGCTTTTTTTTCCCATAGAGATACACTGGACACTGGACTTGGGTCATCATGATCTCAAACGTTTTATTTGGATCCTCCAATAAGTAACATGGAGGTGCTTTTTTAACTTTTGCTCCATTATTACAGCAAATAATCCAACAAATCCCTGCTGTGCTGGGGTTTGATTGACATGTTGCTATAGCAGCAGCTCACTAGTGAAGTGGGACTGATTCGGACCTTCGTATCTTCTATTTATTCAATATGGACATAGTTGTACATGACATACACTCGACTGCAGCTGTGGGTAAGTGTTTACACTAGCAACACTGTAGTATGACTTTGTTTGACACTGTGTGGCGAAGTTTAACTGCACCAGTAAGCTAGGGGTTAATATTAGCTTCCCATGAGTCCCCTGGTATGAACGCTTCATTATCCTGTTTTTGGCTCCAATATGTTGTCCAGAAAGTGACAACCAGATTGGCCTCAAAATGACCCTTCAGAAACGAATGGGTGATGTCACGGTCACTTTGTCCAGTTACAGATACAGACACCGAATGCAAATCCAAAAAAAGAAAAGATTTAGCGTATTGTTTGTTTGTTACAGTAGGCCACCATTTGATGGAGGCCCTGGTCAGAAAGTGAAGTGCTTGTAGCAAAATGCTGTTACGTTGAATATTACTGTCATAGATTCAAACCTGCATGCAGTGTTTTTTTTGTGTACATGCCTTAGCCCAAGTGTCGGGATGTTCTTTGTCCATGCACGGTCCAGTGCCCAATGCTGGTGTGTTCTGGAAGAGACAGAAATGGTTGCATTATCATACAACACAGGTACCACAGGAAGTGCAATGTTGAGTGTGTCTTCAGTGAGGGAAGGTTGTTGTTGTGAAGGTGATGGTGTCGTCTGTGTTTGTGTGCAGCATGCCAGAAGTGTATGTTTATTGTTGTTGTAACTGGTGGATGTTGGTATTGTTGTGTCATTTTGTTGTATAATTTGACTATGTGTGTATTATGGTGAATGTGGTTGTGGGATAATGATGATTAAGAGTGATTCTGTAATTTGTTGGGTATGGAAAGGGGGTGGGACTATATAAGCGTTGGCTTCTTCCCACTCCTTTTGAACATTTTATTTTTGGCTTGTCTTTTTGTTTTGTTTTGAATTATCTTCTTTTTTCCAGAATGTTCAAATAAATAAAAATCAATCATTCGTCTAGCACAGGTCTGACACAGGTAAACACTTGGCTACAACATCAAAGTTGAAAAGGCACTAACATACGGCGGAGTTTTATGACATCCTTACCCCTCCACCAAACAATTCAGACCCTTAACACCATAAGGTCTCATGTTTTCATTGAGATATGATCGTTTTTTTTGCTATATGCACATTTTTTGAGAAGTTGCTGTCTGACTTTAGGAGAGTGTTGAATTTTGCTGTCGGAGGCTGGGATTCCACGGAGGCGGAAATCAGGACACAAAGAATGGCTTGAAACCTTGGTTTCAGTGATTGCCTTCTGCTGACAAAGGAAGGGGCTGGACTTTGAAAACACGAAGGGCTGATGACTGACGCTAAACACAAAGAAGCTGAGACATAAACATACGTTATTTCACAATAGAACAACTACAGGCCGAACTCTCCTAGTATGGATCTTGGAGTTTATTTTGAAAGTGTTGAATTGAGCTAAAAACTGAACAGGGCTTTCATACTGTACATTTGAAATACCTAGTGAGAAAAATTAGATGTATAAATTAGATAAATGTTAAAATGCTTGAGTACAGAAACAGTAATTTGTAAAATTGCTTTACAGAGACATTCCTAAATCTATTGCTAGAATACAGGTTTTCTGATATGCTATTCAATGGATACAGGTCAGATGAGTTAATGTTGTCAGCTCCCTTTGGATGTTGTGTGTCAAGGTGGAATCTTGTCCCTGCTCTCACAAGAGTTAAGTAATTGTAAAACAGGTTGTGTTGTTGAAATTCTATCATCAATCATCTTATGTATGTTGTGATCTGGTCATTCTTTGTCCATATACTGCACATATGCAAGAATTGTTACGACCCATTTACGTACGTACAAAGAGGTGCCGTTCCGTCCGGTCTCTGCGTACATTACGCACCAAGTTTGGTACATTTTCGAGCTTATGGCTGCGTAGCTCAATGCAGAAAACGGAGCAGTACCACCGCAAGTCGTGGGGGCAGTGTTGTGCAGAAAAGCCCGTGTGACAGAAGCAGAAGAATAGCAAGAGCAGAACGAACCGTAAACACCGAAAGATTAACAGAAATGGCTCAACTTTTTGAGGAGACTCCGTGCCATAGAGTGTATATATTAGTGTCATCCTGGTCAACATCTTGGAGCCAAAAACAGGTTTAGACCATATTTAGAGGAACAGCGGCGGGGAAAGCTAAGTAACCACTAGCCTACGGTCGCTAAAACTTCACCAAGCAGTGACAAGTCATATTACAGTGTTGTTAGTACAAACACTTACACACAACTGCAGTTGAATGTATGTCATGTATAACTATGAACATATTAAATAAATAGAAGATATGAAGGTCTGAATCGGACCAGGTCACTTATTAGAGAGTCCAAATAAAATGTTTGAGAGCATAATGACTTATGACAAAATATATTTCGCTTAGTCTTTTCAGAGCGAAATCAATGTAATTCCACACTAGAGGGCAGTCCGAACTCCACACTGCCTCCTAGTGGATGTATTACATACATTCACGCTGACGTAAAGCACACATTGAAGTATAAATGCCAGCGACGTTTGACAAACTTTGACATGCAACACAGCGTAGAGCATAAATGGACCTTTAAAGGTTTGCTCACAGTATGGAAATGAATTTGATATTAAATTTAATGCCAAGAAAAGTAGCATAATTATTGTTTGATGTAAGGAGAACATTGGTCATTTTATTATTGATGACCTACATGATGACAGATATATTTATAGGCAGTGCAGTAAATCACATGCTCAGGCCAACATGTTGTTACGTAGATTCAGAATGTGTTCAACTAATGTAAAATCTTCTGACCTGTGCTGGACACTTAATGTACACATTTAGGTGTCGGTTGGATGCGTCAAAGAACTGTATCATCAAAGCTGTAACAAGTCAAAGCCGAGTTATAATAGATACACATCATGATTATGGAAGCACTGGCTGAAGTATGAATTTTCTATAACGTGGGATGAAAAATATGTGATACTATTAATGGATTTTAATTTCTTTTATGTGTGCATGTATGTTTGAATGTGTGTGTATCGATGTATTGGTTTTTTTTTGATTGAATGGACTTATTTTCTGAGTCTGAAATAAAGTAATAATAATAACTGCAATAATATTGTGCATTTTGAAGCTTTTGCCGTTTTACCTTTTGTATACTGTATTACCATATAATAGTTTCACAATGCGTCATCATTAAATAAGAGATTCAGGTTCCATATACTGTCTGAAAGTAAGAATAAATATAACTATATGATTTTTTTTACTTGCATAAATATTTTTTTCTGGTCCACACATCCTAACGATCTGTTCAACTGTACATAACAGAACACGTCACAATGTCTCATATATGCATTTAATGTCTGTGTGGCTTATGTTTGGTCACATACAGATTCTTCAGAATTTCTCCATCATAAAAGGCAGTGATTTTCATTTTGATCAGAAAGCGGCAGAGGAGGTGTATTCATCAGGTCCACATCGTGTCCGCACCAGGACCAGGGCTTCGGTTGTAATCACATTACTCAAATTCATGCTTTAGGAGTGAAACTCACTTTGGCACCACGTGGATTGGCATTGTGAGAATGCCTAAATAACTTTTAATGTTAATATCAGGCCTGGCCAATAATCAAACACGCTTTTATTTTTCTTTCCGTCTTCTTATTGTTAATAGCCTATTCATTTTTAAATATGCAGAAATACAGACAAATCATGATTTTTTTAAGGAATAACTCATATTGCATGTTTCGCTAATATTAAAAATAATTGCTGCAGTATGTACACTTTTACATGGTCATGTATCTTCAATGTGTTCTGCATCTGTAAGATACTGTACCAGCCTGTGGTCTATTTCTTATGCCAAAGACCAGGTTTTTGTTGGTCTCTGGCACAACAGTGTTTTGGTGCAGAGGATAGCAATGTGCCACCCGTTGGTTTAATTTTCATACCAACATGCCTTCAGCTGTGCACTGTGGGTTGCTATCTCAGAGGCATGGGTGCATGGCAGACATTTTAAGTGAGGCAAGAATACGCCATCCACTTTCTGCTATGCACCGGGCAGAAGATGTATTTTTAAAGATCTACATGTTATCAACTGTTGGGATAGATAGCTCAACTTGTACTACTGCTTGTTCCAAGGAAAGATGCAATTACTCACCCAAACATCTATCTTCTACCGCTTCTCCATGGGTCGGGTTGCGGGGGCAGCGGCTCAAGCAGAGAAGCCCAGACTTTTCTTTCCCTTGCTAGTTTGTCCAGCTCTTCTGGGGGGACCCGAGGTGTTCCCAGGCCAGCCGAGAGACATAGCCCCTCCATTGTGTCCTGGGTCTTTCCTGTAGCCTTGTCCCAGTGGGACGTGTCCTGAACACCTCACCAAGGAGGTGTCAGGGAAGCATCCGGACCCGATGCCCAAGCCACCTCATCTGGCTCCTCTGGACGTGGAGGAGCCAGATGCAATTACTCAATTACTTGAAACTTGCCATAATCCAATCTCAATTTTATCAACTTTTGGGAGAGGTGGCACCACTAATGTGTGGAAATTTCCTATTTTACTCCTATTTGTCTTATGTCAGTTATTCTGTTTCATATGTTATTACCAGCTAAGCTACTTTGTTTTTAGATTACTGTATCTTTAACTG
>JAQQAE010007279.1:0-15987 GCA_029823295.1 Pseudamia nigra
TGCTGTCTATTTTCTGTAAAGCACTTTGGTCACCTTCGGGTTGTTTTAAAGGGCTATATAAATAAAGTACATTACATAATCTGGCAAATCTCTGTCGCACATGCATTCTATGGTCCAGACCCTAAGTAAAAAAAAATGCTGCATTAAGTTAGAGCTGGAAAGCAGGAAAAGCAGCTATAAACTACCTACATTTTTATTTTCAAAAGTAAATTAATCTAAATTATGTGCCTGATCCAACTGAATCCAGCAGCTACTATCTCTTAATGTCCATAGATGACTCCATAATGCCTTAATGCTATTATGGTGTTAAAGATAATTAAATGACCACTTTATATTGGTGCATTAAAAGACTACTAGTGAATTACAGCAATTCTCTTGGCCATCCAGAAACTGGCAAGAAAATCATTCAAAATCAGCAACAGTGAGTTCAAAGACAGCAAGGTTTAATCATTGTGCCGAGTGAAAAATGCTACAGTTTATCCAGTCCTGGTGGGACAACGCTCCCTGGCAACAATTCAGCCTCACCTTGGCATGTGTCCATTTTCCACTCAAACACGATTAAATAAGGCCATGTGTGAGAAGGTGTAATAAAATGAAATACCAGGCAACACACTGGAGCTCAGAAGAACACCATGTGAAGTAATTTCATCACTGGTGAAAAAGATGACATTTCATTACTCTTTAAAATCCAAAGGTGTGGCTAGATAAGATGAATGAATAATTCAAGCTTTATTCGATTATTTCATCTCCCTTTGCTTTCCAGCTAATACTAAAATGTGGATACTGAAGGTTGTAGTTATTGGAGCAGCACGATTCCAAGAAATACATTATTATGTAACAAACTCAAGAGGAAAAAAAAATAATGCATTGATCAGGATTAATTCATTTGCATGATTAATTAACACGTGCACAATGAATGAATGGAAATTGTGGGGGCACTCTAGTGCAGTACAGCTCATGTGGCGGAAGGATAGAAGAAGAAAAAGAACCGAACGCACTACAAACACCGAAACATTAACAGAAATGGCTCAACTTTTTGAGGAGCGTCTGTGCCATAGACTCTGTATTAGTGTCATCTTGGACAACATGTTGGAGCCAAAAACAGGATGCAACCAGATTTGAATGAACGGTGCCAGCGGAGCATAGGGAAAGCTAACTAACCGTTAGCCCACTGATGCTAAAACTTCACCAAGCAGTGTTAAACAAAGTCATATTACGGTGTTGTCAGTGTAAACACTGATCCACAAATGCAGTCCAGTGTATCTCAGGTAAAACTATGCCCATATTGAATAAATAGAAGATACAAAGGTCCAACTGAGTCCGACCCCACCGGAAGACTAGTTACCATAGCAACATGTAATCAAATCCCAGCACGGTAATTTGTCGTTATATCTTAACTTATCAGAGGGCCTCAGGAAGTCGACTTCTGACAAACTGAAATGCCAGGTGGATTGAAAAAACAGCAGATTGCATCTCGAGATACTTTGTACAAAGCACCATAATAACGAAAATACATGGGCTCTATGAAACTGAAAAGAAAATAAATAAAGACAGTGTCCTGACAGGAGACACTGGATTCAGTGAGTCACACTAACTATTTCAATATCTTGCTTCTCCTGCAACCACTGTTTAGTTTAAATAAACACATGCAAAGTGTATATATCACCTTCTGTCATGAGTGTTTTTTGCTGCCATAAAATGAAAAACAATGAATGGGTATTAATTGTGATTAATCGAATCAATCCACAGTGGCCCTGTGATTAATCAGATTAAAAATTTTAATCCTTTGACAGCGCTAGAAAAATGTAAATGTGTCGTAGTAAACTGCTTCCTAAAAGGTTTACTTCCTGTCGAAGATGTACATAGTGATTATTGTAAAGAGGGGAGAGTTAGTAGCACCAACATGGTGAAAGTGGGAAATGTCATTAATGTGTGAAAACTACCCACACATTTAAAGTTTGATGTCAGCTATGTGTTTCAAAAAACAGGAGGCCGCATCATGTTTACCTCTCTGTTGAATTATTTCTCCTTTTAACCACCGTTTGATGTGACTTTGAAGAGGAAGCGTTTTCCGTAGGATTTTAGCAGCTCAACAGATCAGGGTCACCTTTGTCATATTTTACATTTCAAGCCAAGACTGTGTCAGGTCAGTTATCACCTTCACTCTTGACTACGGAGCCATGCTGTCGGAATACATGTACGCAGAATGTCTTGCTTGAAATAAACAAGGCCTTCCTAACTGTGTGTTCATCAGCTTTAATGTTGCCTTCACAAATATGCAGGTTAGCTATGATACGTGCACTAATTCATCCCCGTAAGATGTGATGCGTGAGGCTGAAGTTGCCATGTGATTCTGTTCACAATTTGAGGAAGCTTCACAAATCAAATAAAGCTTTCACAAAATCAGAAATGGCATCTTAAAAAATCGTACACTCCCTGGTAGTTTGTCCACATTTGGTAAGTCTAAGTGTAGTGCTTTAGGGTCCAGACCAGGGCCAAGGTGGGCTCTATAAAACTTCTAATTGACATTTCCCTTAACATTTAAATTGTGAATGGAATTGGAAGCCAACTTCTACCTCATCACAGACATTTGCATTTGAAGCCTGGTTCCTCTTCTCTCCTCTTGTCAGTTTTACCATTTGATATGTTTCTTTGTCTTTTTGTTGTCTTTCCAATTAAATGTAGGGTTTTGATTGTGGATGTCATCACACTCCATCGTCTATGTATATTTTACTTTTTGGACATCAGATTATATCTTGATTAATTATTGTCATCATAATGAACTGCTCTGTAATTGTGCTTTGACATTTTGTCAGTCAATTTTCCACTTGTATGTCATCAGTCTCAATCAGAGCATCCACGCTGAAATAAAAGATGCTCTGAAACTAATTTGGGCTCCATTACTTATTTAAAGGTAACTTGTTTATGTGTGAGCAGAGGTATAAATTATCCAATATACACTGTCTTTGGGGTATTTTGTTGAACAGAGCTTTATTAACAGCAACCAGTCAAGGCAATTTAATGGAATCCCAATTATTTCTGGAGTCCCTGCTGTTGCCAGTGCCAGGCAGAGACAGCCAGCGAGCACCCGTTTAGTGAGTCGGGGGAACTGTACGACTTAATGACACTGTTAAACAGATTCTCTATGGACAGATGAGCCTTTCATTTGGACCAGGGGACAATTTTGTAGTAAAAGAGAGCAACTGAGCTAATGGAGAGAAAAAAAAAAAAAAAAATCGGCTCACCGCCAGTCTGACCATCCCAGAATGCTCTCCAATAAACTCTGGATTTCTTTGACGAATGTGTATTCACTTTTATTTTGAAGGTCAAATATTTTGGTGAACCTTAGCAATATCATCAGCTCATTAGTCCCTGTGCAGTGGCTGCAAAACATTATTTCATCATTCAGTTGTGTTATAAGTCTATCAATTAAAACTACCTAATTGTAGCACATCTAAACACTTAAAGTTATGTCTGTAGCTCTCATACACTCACTGGCCACTTCATTAGGTACACTTGTAATACAGTTTATCAACACAAATATCCAATTATCAAATCAAATGGCAGCAATTCAGTACATTTAGTCATGTAGACACAGTCAAAATGACCTGCTGATGTGTAAACCGAGCATGACAATGGGGGAGTAAGGTGATTTACATGACTTTGAACATGACATGGTTGTATTTCACAAACTGCTAATCTGCTGGGATTTTCACACAACCACCTCTAGGTTTTACAGACAACATACAGTATCCAGTGAGCAACAGTTCTTTGGATGAAAATACCTAGTGGATGCCAGAGGTCAAAGGCAACTGTAACTCAAATGAACACTTGAGCACCTGGATATGCTAAGCCTTAAAGCAGATGGACAACAGCAGCAGAAGGTGACACTACTGTAAGTTAAGATCAGGAAACTAAGGCTACAGTTCACATGGACTCAGTAAAACTGGTCGATAGAACCTACAGTATACCGGTTTTGTCTAGTGAGTCTGGATTTCTGGATATAAGGAAGATGAACACCACAGCTTCCCTGAGTATTGCTGCTGGCCATGTTCATTCCTTTATTAGGGCTTAAACACCGGCAGAGCTAAAAGAGAAAAAAGTGGTTTGGAACCAGGAGGTTTTCACTTTAATACATTCAGAAATAATATACTAAAATTTACCTTAGATTAGTGAGACTAACTCATGCTGTATGTGAAAATAAGACACCATATTATGGTCTGTTATTCACTGTACTCTGTCAAACCACTAATGATATGTCCCTTTTCAGAATTATTGAACTCCGAGCCTGGTTCACTACATGGAACCAAGGTTCCAGGGATCCTGAAGAGCTTGAGGTAAAGAATTGTTCATTTGGTGTGAAAGGGCCGGTCACCACTGTGTACCATCTGATGATAGCCAGGAGGTCCAATGCAGTAGTAGGGTGTACATAAGAAAGTGGCCAGTGACTGCATATTTCTATTAAGGACTTCAGGTCAAACCAGTCTGACCATTCTCCTCTGACATCTGACATCATCAAGGTATTTCCACCCAGAGAACTGTTGCTCACTGGATATTTTCTCTTTTCCACACTATTCTCTGTGAACCATGGAGACGGTTGTGTGTGAACATCAGCAGTTTGTTAAATACTCAGGCCATCTGGCACCAACAACCATGTCATGTTCAAGGATTAAGAAGATGGAGAGAGCTGTTCAGAGCCACAGCCCCACGAAGCTTTGTCTCCAAATCAAGCAGTTGGGAAAGACACAGCCAACACAATATGGGACGATTTCTGAGTTAAATCAAAGAGTGGTTTACAATACGGAAGTGCTGGAGTTTTTGAGGTCCGGTACCAAAATATTCAATTCTTTCTGCCTCTGAAAAGTGTAACTGTCTTACATTTTGTTTTTTCGGCTCTCTACGCTGACCTTGAGTGTTTTTTTTTTCAATGTACCATAATTACGCTCCCTTAGGAGCCTAATTCTGGAAACTGTGTTTTTTACTCCACTATCCTGGTGCCCCCCCCATTTGTGAATGGTGCCATTTGTGAATTTCCCTCTATGCTATCTATCTATCGTCATGTAAATCACCTTACTTCTCCATTGTCATGCTCAGTTTAAGCTTCAGCAGGTTATCTTGACTGTGTCTACATGCCTAAATCCACTGAGTAACTGCCATATGATTTAGTTATTATATACCTGCCTTAACAAGTGTAAGTGATGAAGTGGCCAGCAAGTGTGAATATGTCACTGTACTTTTGACAGTGCTTTCGTAGAGTGGATTGATTAAAGAACTTCCAGGCAGATGACTGACGACTGATTCCATTTTTTTTTCCAGTTTGTGCTTTAAATAAAGCTTTTATAAAGGTTTTTCTATATATTTTGTGGGAGGGCTCTAAAGCACTTGTTCTTATGTCACTTAAACCCAGCACCGGCCCTGAATAAAAACAATAAAGGTGCGTAGATAACAGATGACAAGTCTTAGACTTTAGAGGGATCAGTGACAGTAACTGAATATTTTTGCACATTCTACTTTCTACAGAGAGAGTCTAGCCCATGCAATTTTACTTACTGAGTCTAAAATAGCTGAATTACCAAAGCATTTGCCTCACTGGCAGCTACACCCAAACATTCTGCTCACGTTTGTCTTCTCGTTGCCGTGTAATTAATTAAAGAAGGCTGACTATGAACTATTTTGCATCTTCTCTTGGATGTGAAGCACTTGTGTTTGTATGTAGCTCAGGAAGTTTCTCGTGTTTCATCTCTCCCTTTCCTCCCCTGGAGTCACCTGGCTTTGTGTTCTCTCGGAGCGCCACCTGTTCTGTCAAAACCTGCTCCTTCTTTCCTGTGCTTTCCATTTCATTTGAAGACTTCAGAGGTCCTCCAAACAGCTGGCACCGCAGCTGCTTCAGGACAGAATAAATTGCAAACACAAACATTAATGTAAATGGTTCACTTGTGTTGCGATATGTTATTTAATTCTATAGACAAAGATCTTAGCAAGTGTAATATGTGTTTGCCTTTCTATTATCCGTTATCCTCAAGGTTTTTTTTTACATTATAGAAGATGTGCTGTATGTTAAATGTGTGTTCTGTATCTCCGTCTCTGTCTTTTGGACATTCTCATCAATTTTAAATGCAATGACTTACTGTAGGTACGATAAACAAAACACATTAACCACCATGACAGCTGGAACACAAGACACAAGAGGTAGATTAATCAAGCATGTAGCTTTGCCGAGCTGGCTCCATCCCAAGGTTGTGTGGGAATCACAGAATACAGACCATTACCTTAAAACACAAATTCATCACCAAGCAAATCTAGTGGCTGTCCTGAAAAACAGCATTGACAATTAGAAAGACCATTGAGAACCTTTTAATTGGTTTTTCAACAGATTGGGTTGATCGGGAGATTGGGCCTGATGCCAGTGGCCTCTTTTTTTCAGCAGAGAGTAGCAGAGTGCAGAGGGGTGAATAATGAAGAGAAGTACTTCAATTAACACCAGCTGAGGTCAGGCCACCTCGCTATCAGAGCTAATTTTCTTAACTGGAAAACTATCTCTCCTTAAATGCTGTGCTTCCAAAGATGGTTTTTCAGTGAGAGGTGCTTAAATTTTCCATTGCTGCAGTGGAAGCAATTAGCAAAGTAATGCGCTGCTTGTCAATTCACAATATTTATTTGAGTGCATAAGTTGATTACAAAAGGTAGTCATTAAAAAGTTTTTGAATTGAACTGATTTGACTTAAAATTCAGCAAGTTTATAGGTAAGATCAAATCAGTAACAGTCTTCAGTCTGCCAGTGTGGAGCAGTCTGAAGGATTTCCGAGAATGTGCAGTCTGGAAGCATAGTGCAGTTATTCTTCCACTGCAGCTGCTTCTCTGTTGGGACAGAATGAGGAGAAGAGGATGGTCTGGGTTGTCTGCGATGTCCTCCAACTTCAGTGTGCACATGTCCACCACAGCCCCCAGAAAGTCCAGCCTTTCTCCAACCATAGTATAGACCATACTATAAAAGAATATGCCTGCAACCAGGGACCGGTAAAACATGCAGCGTCTTAGTTAGAGTGCATCTGTATTCCAGGACCAGTCCATCTTGTTGTTCAGATGTACAAGATGTTTGTGTGTCAGCACCACTTCGATGTCCACTCTGCAAATATTGACTGGCCAGAGAGGGGTCTGAACTTTGGAATGTCCACTACCATTTCTTTTGTCTTGGTAGTGTCTGTCATGAGGCAGGTTTTCTGACTCCAGTCACACAAAACATTTGTCAGATCTCGGGACTCCCCTTACTGTCAGGTTTTGATACACAGATAGTTAAAGGAAAGGAAAAAGTGAAAAGTCAGTCATGTGACCACAGAAGTGCCAAGTTCATACACTCAAACCAAGTCCTTCTCACTCCTAAGCCATCACATACTGATGGTCCTGATCCTAAATCATCACATACTTAGGCGTAAAGCACAATTTTGTCTTGTGATAGTAGATGGAGGTTGATGTTGTTATGTAAATATGACAAATGTCTCATTCTCACTTGGGAGTGAAAATGTGGTAGACAAACTTTAGTGGTCACATAACCTCCTTGGTTGCAATTCTGGCCAATTGTTGAGAAAAAGTTGAGTTTATAACAATAGTCATTTCTCAACCTCAACATTTTGACTAAATAACAGAAGAAAATAGCATAGTCAGTTATGGCCAATGCTTTTTCATTCCCAGTGGTAAATGGTCTAGAACCTCTACAACACCTTTCTATCCTATGGTCCTCAAAGCGCTTTACACTGCTTTCAGTTCACCTATTCACTCACACACATTTACCCACAACTGAACAGTAACTTTGTGGTCATTAGGATCGAACCACCAACCTTCTGGTTCATGAATGACCTGCTCTACCTACTGAGCCACAGTGTCAGGATCCGTCCCGTCGGCTCCCTCTGTCTGTGTGTGTGTGCACTGTATGTGTGTCATTTATCTGTTTCAGGTGTGCTGGATGCAGGCAGAGGGTCACACCTGTCATTCATCAATTCATCAGTGTCAGTGCATTTATACCGGAGTCGTCCAGTCAGCATTCGCCAGTCCGACTGCTGAAACTGTGTGGTATTAAGCCGACTCCTGTTTTCGATTGGTCATTAATCTCTTATTCCGCCATGTTCTCAGCCCTCCACCTCATCCAGCTGCTGGCTCCTTTGGTTCCCTGTGTTCTTCATCACCGCTTCATCCCACGTCATTTTCCACTGGACCTGTTTCACCACCTTGGACCCGTCCATTTATTCAAGCATACAGCATGAAACCAGAACAAACGTTGTCTCCAACGTGGAGGTCAACCAGTGTGCTGCCATAACCACCTCACCCTCCTCCTGCTAAGCATTTTGACCAGTCAATCTGGATGATATCTTCACTTTTAGATGTCTGAGGGCATTTTCTCTTGACGTCTAATATTGCTGCGAGTGTGTCCAAAGGTCACCCATTATGCCTAAGACTCATAGAGGGTTTCCAGGCTTTGATGCACTGCAAATGAGAGCTGGCAAAAATGGTGGCATAATTTCATTCTTGCATGTGTGTGCGACACAAGGACTTTGTTGAACTATACCTTCCAATCCCCTCAAAATGCTAGAGATAATCGCCTGGGCTGATGATTGTGTTCAAAGTAAGGCAAAACTTCAATGTAAAATACACCGTATAAAACAGCGTTGGTTTTATCTGAAGATTTGGAGGGACAAAGTAATCAAAAATATTAGCAAAATTTAGCAATGTAATGAAGAAAATTAACTAAAATAATGGACAAAATAATTAAGAATATTAATAGAAATAAACAGAATATTCAAGAAAATTAACAAAAATGAAGAAAATAATCACAGCAGTGCAAAAAATCAGCCAAATAACTGGAAAAATGAGGAAAACCAAACAACGGTCATGAAAATAAGTCAAATAGAACAAAATAATCTTCAACAAAAATGATCAAAAAGAGAATAAAATAAACTAAATGAGCAAAAATAAGCAACAAAATGAAGGAAAACATATAAAATAATCAAGAAAAATAAAACCTGAGGAAAATCAGTGACACAATGAACTTATTTCGTTCATTTTGATGTGCTGTTGTGAACAAAATAAGCTCTAGATCAAAATGAACAAAATCTTGCAGTGTTTCAATGAGTGCCTCATAAAGGGTGAATGAAAGTTAACTAAATGAATGAGTTAAATATTTTTGGCTTGTGCTCTTTTGGCTTTATTATTTGAACGGTAATGAAAGATAAATCAAGAGCACTTGTTGCTGCCATTATAAAGTACATACAGTGTATATCCAACTACATGAGCTGTATATCAGTGTAAAGCACCCTACTCTTATTACAAACAATAATGTGTTTAAAAACACTCTCGCTGCATAATCCCTAACGTTTGCTTTTTAAAGTGCATTTCTTGTCATAAAAAGATAAAGTTACAGGGTGTTTCTAATTATCTAAATTACTTGGGCAGAAATAGGTTCTCCTCCATTAGGCTTTTACAGTATACTGTACATTTCACACACACACAAACTTGTACTTAAACATACTTTCCTTAGAGACTCATGGAGCTGAATCGGTGTTAGACATTTCTCTCATAGCTGAAAGATTAAGCGGCGTAATAACCACCGGCTGGCACCTGCATAAATTAAGCAGGCACTTTTAGGAATGTTTAACTAAAGGTATCATCAAATGGAAGGATTAAAAAGCATCGAAAATTGCTGGTGATTTATCCCTCCCAGTTCTTGCAACGACATGCTGACTGCCACTGCCAAAGCCGCTCTGCTCCTTTGGTGTCTAAGTTACAAATCTTGATCATTTTCTCACGATATGAGAACAAATGTTGCTCCAGCCCTCTGTTAACTCACAGCAGGAGTCTGCAATTGATCATCTACGCTGAACAGAAGCTCCGCATTTTCTCATTGCAACCTATGACACAGTCCAAATTTTCACTTAGTTACTGAGTTGTCAAAGTGAAATGTCTGTCAGATCAGTCAATGACAGTTCAAACCGTTCTTAGTTGATTTATGCCACACAGGCCTAACAGCTTATACAGCAAAGAACCACAGATGAGTAGACATGGCAGATTCACGTAGTGACATCTGAAACTCAAACACCGTTAATCGCTAAAAGAATTGATGCACACGGACACGCCCCCATGAGGAAGTGATGACAGAGGGAGCGACTGAGGAGGCTTTGAGGGATTTAGGATGAGCGGAGGGAGGATGCGTCTGTTCCTGTTCATTGTCAGGCTGCAGGAGGAAGCAGAAAAAAGCAGTGCGATTGAGCCTCAAGGTCAATTCTGACTTTTTCCTGCTGTGGCATCATTCCCAGCGTGACATAAATTCTTCGCGTCGGAATTGATGTCTAAGTATCTGGTGCCTGGCTGAGTTTGGAGCCCAAAAGGATCAGGTAATCACCGTCCATATGGAAGGGACGGCAAACTGGGAAGTGGTGACAGGGAGGGACGCTTGGTAATGATCCCGACTGCAGGTAAACAAGGAACGATAATAATGATTCAAAGAGGTGGAGGTATATAGTTTAAAGAAAAATCACAGCCACATCTAACACACACCTTCTTCTGTGTGTTTTTTTTTCCATTATTTTATTAGTTTAAGCATTGTACATTAATACTGAAGACATCCAAATGTAAGAGAACACATGCAATTGTGTCTTAAACAAAATAAAAACCCAGAACATGTTTGAGAAGGGGCAAGATGTAGAAAGTCAACATTAGATGTGTTTCCATCACCTCAATTAAATTTAAAACTGCACATTTAATGATGTGTGTGATAGAAACATGCAACATTTTGAAAAATCTTGAAAACTTTGTCACTTAGAGGTGGATGGTGGATTAGTGGACACGTTCGGTGTAAAAAATTTAATGTGCACAAGTTTATGGAAACATGAAGCAAATAACAAATGTGAAAAAAGCGGAAATTATGTCAGCCTCTTGAATTGGCGGCAGCTGAACTAAGCTAATAGCTAAGCTAAGGCTACAACATGATCCCTCCATCTCCTCTGAGTAGCCTTGACGACATCCACATAAGCACGCAGCGATGCTACAGTAACAAGCTGCAGAGCACACAGCTGGAGGAGAAAACCTCCAATGTTTCCCATTTCCTTTAGGTTCATAATAATAGTAGCATGTAGCTTCATCACATCCATTCACCACTATCCATCCATCCATTTACTACCCCTTCACGCAGACACCACTACTGGATTTAAAATCTAGTGCCCCCTAAGATTCACAAAAGGGAGCTGATGGAAACGGACAGAGATGAGCATTTCCTTGTATCGAATTTTTAAAAATTTGCTTTAAATCTGCAATACTTTTGGATGGAAACACAGCTACTGTAAACCTATCTGATCTAAAACTAAAGGATTTTTGTAATGTTATGAAAGAAATGATCATCCACAACATCCATTACAGTTTGGAAACTTTACTGTGTGAAAAGGATATTTTAACATGTCGCAACAATGCATGGACACACCACCTGATTCATGCATGTCATCACTTCATGTTAACCATTTGAGCATATTCAGACCAGGAGATAGGCCTCACCTCTTCTTGGGGGAAACCAAATGACAGTTTACGTAGACTGTAATGTAAATTATGGCAAAAAAACAAATGGGAAATAAAACGAACAGCATGAAACTACCTTCTGAATGTTACATAGATAGCAGGTAAATTTCATAAGAACATGCTAGGTAAATCATAAAGTTAAATTTGATCTGCTAATCATGTCCATTCATCGTTAACATGCTTGTTAACAGCATTTGTTATAAAACTAATGACCACAGATGTGTGTGAGTTGCAGTGTCGTTGTCAAAACAAGGAACAAAGTAAAACAACGGAACTTCAGTATATTCAGCTACCGAGTCATAAAAATGGATTTATGGCTCCAAACCATCCAGCAGGAGAATGGTGGCAAGCTACACCGTGTATCTCCATACGCCTAGCTACATGTGTGGAAGCATTTCATACATAGACTGACATCACATAGACATACATATTATGGACAAAGTGACCGTTGCGTCACCCATTAGTTTCTGAAGGGCTGTTTTGAGACCAATCAGGTTGTCACTTCCTGGCTGCCATTTTGGAGCCAAAAACAGGATGTAACCGTATTTGGACGAATGGCAGTGGGGCTAATGGAGCGTGCATGCCAGGGGACTCATGGGAAAGCTAATATAGCCACTAGCTTACTGACACGGGAAAACTTCACCACACAGTGTCAAACAAAGTCATATTACAGTGTAACTGCAGTCGAGTGTATCTCAGTTAAAACTAGTCCGATATTGAATAAATACAGTAGAAGATACGAAGGTCTGAATTGGTCCGACGTCACTAGCGAGCTGTTACCATAGCAACATGTCAAACCCCAGCATAGCAGTGATTTGTTGAATTATTTGCAGTAATATCTTAATAACGCAGCAAAGAGTTAAAGATGGACCACCACGTTACTTATCAAAGGGTCCAAATAAAACGTTTAAGACCATGATGACTCATGACAAAATTTTATTTGCTTAGTATTTTCAGATAGAAGTCACATGTACCTCTATGGGGAAAAAAGCTTCTTGGAGCCAGACAAATGGTGGCCTAGCAGTAGGATTACAACTTAAAGTTACTTCCACATCAGCCTCTGAACAGCCTAGGTCATTGTCCACTTATTTCATATCAGGCACACAATTTATAATAAACAGTTAAATAAGCACAGTAATATGCATGTGTCCAGTGATTTACTATTTTTCATTCTGTTTCCTCTGTAGATTCCAGTAACACAGTGTATTAATGTTGTTTTGAGAATCTGTGTAGTGTATTAACTAATGAGCAAATTACTTTGCTAACTATTTGCTAATTACACTGACCAGTCTGAGGGCTAATAGCTAATAGCAGCTAGCCACTGTTGTTAACTATTGTTGTACTGTATATCGTACTACTTAACACTAACTGGCATGTTACAGGGAACAAATAAGATATCTCACTTTTAATTTGCTTACATGGAGACTCAATAATATACAAATAGAAATCTGTCGTAAAAAAAAAAAAACAGTGTGTGATATACTTAACAGAGTTTGAGCTATTTATAACATTTCCTGGCTAAATCTGAGCTCAGTGCCAACAACTAAAATGCTAAAAAATATATATATAACAACAGGTACAATATTATTAATATAGTGTTGGTCTTTCCATTAGATATCCTCAAAGTAACAAGTAAAAAGTCACCCATCCTTACCCTTTCAGCAATTCTTCTGCTTGTGAACTTTTAATTACACCCTTCACACCATGGTCTCATTAAAGCAATAAAATTTGTGGCTTTGACAGAGTGTGCATGTCGAGTACAAGGTACAATGTTTGCAACATAATAGACAATAAAAGGTTTGCACAGACCTGGCCAACAACAAAAAAACTTAACTTTTATGTTCGAACGTATATACCCTGCAAACTGCAAGCCCAAGAAGAAAAAAAACCCCACACTTTATGTAATCCACTTTGGCTTCATCTGGGATATTAGGACACATTTGGAAGAATTTGAAAGGCTTGTCCTTGAAGCAAAATCATATGGCTTGCATAGGCATAATTCCTAATGTGCTTCACTTTGAAAGGTTAGGGGCTTATCAGAAAACCTTGGAGTAAAATACACCTCCCTCCAGCTAAAAAAGGATTGACAGTTTCAACATGGGGATTTAAGAAAGGTAGAGTTGCTTTATACCAACACTGCAGCTGGTGTAGGTTTAGGCTCTTTTTCCGAAACAAGACATACGTTTCTAAAATTCAAAGTGGAATATACATGGTGGAGTAACCAGATTTACTATCATTCACACACATAAGAGCATTTATTTAAGGCAGTGGCTCTCAACTGGTCTCACCTTGTGACCTGCATTTTCCAGTCGAACCAAGTAGAAGCATTTTGTGTAAGCTTGTTATGTAATCTGGATATGTTTTAAAAGAAATATGCAGAACCCCTCTCCTCCCCCAATAAAGTATTCAACAACTATTTGAGAAAATGAACATATAGTGTTACAAAAGGAACATAATAAGCCCACAAAAGGAACACAAGGATGAAGGAAATTCACAAAATTGAATACAATTATACATAAAATGGTGTTCAGTATTTCATGATGCATATTAATAAAAGCCGTACTTAAATTATGTGAACTATGTTGAGATGCAGAATCACTTGTGTTCAAATTCGTGGCCCATGTGATAATAAAGTTGCTGTTTTCCAAAACTATTTTTGGACTTTAATGACCCTGTGACCATGACCTTTGACTTTTGTCTTTAAGAACATAGTCACAGGTGCTAGTTCTAATCTGTATGCCAGGTTTTGTGAAGCTCATTTGTTTTGAAGTTAAAGCATAACATCTTACCTACACCAGTGAAGCTGAGGTGTGGCTAAAAGCAATCCATCCATCCATCCATTCATCCATCCATCCATGGATGGATAGAAGGAATACATCATATGGAGATTTTTTAATGAGATAGATTAAAAAATTAATTTAAGGACAGTGTAATTTTATAGAGAGCCTATGTCGCATCCTCTTCCTTCTGGCCCTCTTCTGGATTATGAGTCCTACAGTAATTTCAGAAAAAAATTACACTACAGTCAATGATGTGACACAGTTTTCTTATCCCAAATGAATTATGCCTCAATGTTGACATATGTTTGTCAGTTCAATTCGCACTTTCATGCACCAGTAAGTTTTGTGTGGACTTCCAATTCATTCCAATCTCACATGATATCTACACCAAAATGAACACTACCTCCAAAAATCTAACCTTGTTCTTCAATAAAGTAGTAAAAGAGGTCAAAAATCATTGTAGGTCTGCTAATTGTGAGCTGCAGAGTCTCTTCAGCAGCTCTGAACAGACTGTTTAGAGATGCAGTGATGATAACGTCACATACTGGATGTGACTTTCTTTTAATAGCGTTTATATGATGTATTTTCACAGTCTTACATCACAACAGTTTTAGAACACACTGCTACTTCCTCTACAAACTGAGAAGAGCCAGAGCCCTGGCCCCCATCATGCGCATTATCTACAGAGGCACCATCGAGATCATCCTCACAAGCTGCATCACTGTGTAGTATGGCGCCCTCGTAGCGTCCGGTCCAAAGACCCTCCAGCACATACTGACAGCAGCTTTTCCAGTGCTTTCAACACTATGCAGCCAGCACTGCTGCAGAGGAAGCTGGAGGAGGAAGGTATGGGCCGTCACCTGACTGCGTGGACCATGGACTACCTCACCGACAGACCACAGAATGTGAGGCTACGTGGCTGTACAGTACGTCGGATGTGGTAGTGAGCAGCATGGGGGCTCCCCAGGGAACAGTCCTCTCACCCTTCCTGTTCTCCATGTACATGTTGGACTTCAGACACAACTCCAATCACTGCCATCTTCAGAAGTTCTCTGATGACACTGCAGTAGTGGGCTGTGTGTCAGAGGGGAACAAACTGGAATACAGGGAAGTCATCACAGAGTTTTTCGACTGTGTAAACTGAACCATCTACACCTAAACACCAGTAAGACAAAGGAGATTGGATGTTCACCGTTGTATGTGGTGGAGCTGTTAGGCAGAAGTCAATCACAGAGTTCAGGCATTGAGATTGTGAACTCATTTAAATACCTGGGTGTTCACCTCAATAACAAACTGGACTGGTCACACAATATGGATGCCCTCTACAAAAAGGGCCAGAGTAGCCTCCACCTAGTGAGGAGACTGAGGTCCTTTAATGTGAGCAGGGCACTGCTCTGGACCTTTTGTGACACTGTGGTGGCCTCTGTTTATGCCATCATGTGCTGGGTGGGGGTGGGGGGGCAGCACAGATAGAGACTGGAAATGGCTGAATAAACTGGTTCAGAGAGCTGGCTCTGTCCTGGGCTTCCCATTGGACTCCATTGAGGAGGTGGCGGACAGAAGGATGTTAGCCGGAAGGCGTGGGTAGATCTGTCCTGTGTATAAATATACTGTGATGTTGTTTGTCGGGTAGAGATCTCTCTACACACTT
>JAQQAE010007280.1:0-15986 GCA_029823295.1 Pseudamia nigra
AACCTCTCTTATCTTTTTAAATGGGTGAACTTGCACATTTTTACGTTGCCCAATACTTATTGGCCCCACTGTATATGATGCCACCTATGGTGGGGTGGAGCAGGAAGACATAGGAGAGGACAGTGGGACAGAAGTTATGCAGAAATAAAAAACCTTTTTTGCATCATTGCCAGTGAGCAGCTTTCAACAGGGAATGAATCCTGCTCGTAAAACATCCTTGGAGTTCAGGAGACACAAAACTGTTGTGATGGTTCAGTCTGAGGGGGTGTGGTGTCAGCGTAGGGACCTACCAATCACACTTTTAGAGGAGGGGTGTGTGAGCAGGAGGGCTCATCAGCCTGGATTGGAGGCAGCTGCGGGAAAACAAGGAGACAAGAGGAGAAGCTGCTGGCGGGAAAATGAGGAGGAAAGCCGGTGGGATGACGAGCCAGGCAGCTGGGAGAAAGAAGTGAGACCGCCGCCGCACCAAGGACTGAGAACTGAATGTCAGGACCCCACATCACACTTTACTTTTGTATATATTCACCTTAACAAACTTTGAACAGCAGCTGGCTACTCAAGAGCGGGCTAGCCGTCGACCCGAAAAGGAAGTGGAACGACCGATTTCGCGGGATCACCCTCATCAGGTCTGCGAGAAGGTGTGCTGGGTGAGTCCTCAAGCCTATCCCTCCTCTAGTTTACGGCCAAGCGCCCTCACCCAGCGGGAGTACAGGTCACGAGTCACATCCTATGCAACACGTGCAGACCAGTAAGGGCTGTCATGGGGCTAGCTCGGGTTGCTCAGGTGAGCTAGCATCCCTAACACTGTGAATGCCTTTTTCTAATCATGCTGCCATATTTTTATAGTCACGTTGAACTTTGAACTTTTAATGAATGACTTGCAATCACTACATGGCATTGACCAAAAAGACTGAAGACTGCATTCCTAATTATGAATTTTGTGTCTTTTTGGAGTTTTTACAGTGCCTTTGCATCTGCTAAAGTAAGAGTATGGGTAATTTACATGAACTCAGTCGTAAACATAGAAGTAATAAAACACTGACGAGAACTATTTTACCAGTGACTGATTTCCAGAGGTGGGCAATACTCAAATGTTCCATTGCATATAACAAAGTAGTTTTCTCCAAATGTATTCCTGAGAGTAGTTGTCTTGCACAATATTTTTTACTTGGGCTCAGTTACATTTGTGATAAAACATTTACTTTTGTGCAGCTATTTGTGTCATCCAAAAACAGTAGGAATCAACAAAATAAGCAAAGACGAACAAAATAATCAAGGAAATTAACAAAATGAACCAGCCAGGGAGCATAAAGCCTCACAACAGTAGTCGCATACAAAAACAAAAGTGAAGAAAGCAAGCAAAAATGAAGAAAAAGAAGCAACATGAATCCAAAAAATGAACAGAACACAATCAGTAGCAACAACAATCAGTAAAAAGCAAAGCAGAATAAGCAACAAAATGAGAACGTGAACAAAACGATCAAGTACTACAAATGAACAAAATAGCCAACAGAACTGATGAAAACTAACAAAATTAACCACAACATGAGCAAAATGAAACAATTCAAGGAAATGGGCAAAAAATGAACAAAATAAGCAAAAAAGTTTACTATGAAATGATCTTGAGCATATCATCCAAGTTTATTTTCTTGCTGTTTGGCAGTAAACAGTGAAACATTGTCTAAACATTTGAACATTCAATTTTGCAGTATTTATTAATGTGCACTTTACCTTTCTATAAGAAACCTTAAATGTCTAATGAGAAGTAGTATGAACTTTGATTGGGAAATGTTGCTGCACCCTTAATTGTGGGCTTTTATCTCAAATGCAATATTATTTACATGTTTCCACTTCAGAAAAAATCTGAATATACACCACCTGCATCTAAAATGTTGACATAAAACCAGAAGACATTGTGAGAGCAGAGGGAGTATTGCTCAAGAGTGTGTGTGTGTGTGTGTGTGTGTGTGTGTGTGGGGTGGGGAGGGGGGGACAAGTACGGTAAACAACAATTTCTTTCTGAAAACTTTACAAAAAGAATGAAATAAAATAACAAAAAGAAGCAAGGCAATGAGTAAAGATGATCAAAGGAACCAAATAAAGTGAAGAAAATGAGCTAAAATAAAGAAATGAACAAAATAAGAATAAACAAACTAGGCAACTAAATGAGCCAAAACTGAAATAAATAAAATCACAATAACTTGATTAACAAAATGAAATGAATAAGCAAAGACGTACAGAAAGACACCACGACAAACAAATGAAAATCAAAAATGAACAAACCAAGCAACAAAAATGAACAAACCAAGCATCAAAATGAGGCAAAATTAACAAATACTCAAACGGAAACTATAAGTATAGAAATGGGCAAAAATCAATATACATAATCAAATGAATAAAAAATTTAAAATGAACAAAATAAGCAAATGTGTACAGAAAAGAATACTATGGCAAAAATGTAATAAAAAAACTAAACAAAAACCAAAAATAAAAAGGCAAGCAAAAATCAGCAAAAATGAAGAAAAAACAAAAATGAACAAACAAGGCAACAAAAGATGAATACAGCCATTATGAAGAAAAACAAAAAAAAAAGTAATGGCGTTAACAAATTATAAAAAATAATTAAATAAAGCAACAAAAATGAACAAAAGAAGCAACAAAATGATCTAAAATTAACAAATAAATAAGCTAATATGAGCAAGAATTTTAAAAAGTCCAAAATGTACATAAAATAACTCCATGACAAATCGAACTGTACAAAAAATGCACAATGTATACGTAAACAAAATGAGCAAGCCCCCCCAAAAAACAAAGTAAATGACCAACAATGAACAGTATAATCTAGACTGAACAAAAAATAAACCAAGTGAACAAAATATGCAAGGGGGAAAAAAACAATAACCAAAAATGAACACAACGGAGCAAAGTGAACAATAAAATGAAGCATATTAAACTTTCCCAAAGGAAAAACAATGAAGTGTAGCTTGTTTTAGAGGAAGCCTCTCGATGCCAGGCAATCAAACGGAGTGAATTCTTTGATCGCTGCTTGGAGTCTTTCACCAGCTTCAGTCTTGACGCTGCTGTGACAAACCGACTCGCTGCAGCTTTCTACTGGAGCTCAGACGGAGAGAACTGAGATCAAACGCTGGAGCTCCGACTGCTGGCTCCAGAAACACAACCCTGATTGTCTCACACACACACACACACACCGGTGAAGCAGATGTAGGTCTGCGGGTGGGAGCGGTTTGACTTCACTTAAGCAACATAGAAAGAAAAGCATCACATACACCCCCATACCCTCCTCTGTCTTTGTTTTCTCACACACAAACACACATCGGATGCAGATGAAGATAAGTGAGCAGTGCATGTGGGAGTGTTTCCACTGAACACCATTCTGCTGTTCTGTATTGAAAAATATAGTCATCATTAGGAATCACTGGAAACATTATACAGCATTAGGTTTTCACATTCATTTCCATCAACAGACACTCATTCACTGCTGGGATAAATGACACATAACTTATGAAACCATGTCGATGCATTGAGATAGAGATGAAAGTACTACTCGAGTGCATTTTCTCCATGAAAACTTCATACAGTTTCCACAAATAAAATGACGACTATTGGAGAACGAATCTGCAGTGCCACCCCATCATCTCCCATAGTTACATTTAACACGGTATATGCAGAGCCCCCTACTCTTAGACTCCTTCTCATGTACTAATTTGTTAGAAAATAATCAACTCATCAAAACCCTCCACTTGTCTGTTAGACCCATCTCAACTAAATTATTTAAAGATGTCTTTCCCTTGTACCCCAGCTTACGAGTGCATCAGCTTAAGATTTTTTTTTGGGTTACGAGGAAGACATCGGACAAATTTTTGTACCCGCTCATCAGCAAAAACTCGGGTTGCGGGTAAATTTTCTTTTTTTTTTTCTTTTTTCACCTGAAATAGTGCTTTGTTTTGTCTTTTCATTATGGGGCCCAAGAAGGATGCTACGCTAAGGCTTTTATTTCGTTCATAAAAATGCCTCCGAATGGCATTGCGTTCATCTGATCTGCATTTTCATTCATTCATGAGCTCGAGTGTGACTTTTACTCACAAATGTGCTGAGGCCGAACGGTGTGTTTGGGTCCACAAAAGTCCTATCTTTAAATATATTTCACCAAAGAATAAAAAACTCCACTTTCCCCAACTCCCCAAATGTCAAAATGAACTTATATTTTCAATATGAATTCAAAACAAAACCACAAACTCCAGTCAACTGAAGATGGGTTGTGCAGGTGTGTGTGTGTGTGTGTGTGTGTATAAGCTGAAAAAATAAAAACACCCTGAGAAAGTGCACACTGGTGATGTATTAGACCAGGTGAATGACATTTGTCACCCGTTTTTGTAACATTTTAAGGAGTAGGCAGAGGCAAACCTCTTCGGATCGCTATTTTAGCAAAAAATCATTGCCTACTGAAAGTGATGACGATGAAGATGAAAGTGTGGCAAAATGGGCCAAAACCAGTGAATAAAAATCTGAAAAGGGGGAAAAAATATGAATTGTATGGGAGTTTTCATAGGTTTTGGAGCAGATTAATTGGTTTTACATGTATTCAAATGGGAAAACCTGTCCCAGCTCACAAGTTTTTCACATCACGAGCATGACGCCAGGACAGATTACACTCGTCAGCTGGGGTACCACTGTACGATACAGGACCTGATAAACTAGTCTCTGTCATTGCGATGTGCCACAGGCCTTTTTAAAACCGCGATGATTAAACCCATCCTTTAAGACTAATTCTGACCCAGGTGACTTGGCTAATTACAGACCCATCTCTAATTTACCATTTCCAGCTAAAGTCCTGGAAAAAACTGTCGCAAAGCAACTTCAACAGCATTTACACAGAAATAATCTGTTTTGAAGAATAAAGTTCAGATTGTTCTTCAAGTTCTTGGTTTGCTCTTGGTGGTTCAGTTGGATTTATTCTCTGTATAGTCTCGAGGTCTCGGCCTTGAATTGTGAAGCGCCTAGAGATGGTCATCGATTACAATTGACGCCATGCAAATAAAATTGAATTGAATACTTATTTCACTAGTCTGGCTCAGTTACATTTGTCTCACAAGATGTACTTGGTTCTATTTGGCTACAGACCTCAGTGTGTATGACTCACTTTACTCAGATGTCATATAATGTGCTGCTACTTTGTTCCAAAACGGCAAAAAAACAATGACTAATCATGAACAAAATGATTAAGTCAGTGAACAAAGATAAAAAAACCAACATAATGGAAAAAAACTGAACAAAATAAGGAACAAAATGAGCAAAAATTAACAAATGAACAAAATAAGCAGAACTTGGCAGACACAAACAAATTAAACATCCAAAGGAACAAAGCTGAGTGAGACAAAGGAACAAACGTGAACCAAATTAAACAATAAATTGACCAAAAAATGTAACTTGGGTGAATAAAAATAAAGTAGATTAACAAAATGGAAAAACTGGCAAAATGAGCAAAAAAAAAAATGCACAAATGAAGAGAATTAATCAAATAAATGAACAAAACGGAACAAAATCAGCAACCCAAAGAGCAAATTTGCAACAAAATGAAATCAAGACTGAACGAAATAAGCAACATAATGAAGAAAAATGAACAAAATTGCACAAGACAAGAAATAAAATGAACAAAACTGAGCAAAAATGAACAAAGATAAACAAAACTGAACACCATAAGTGATGGAGTCAACAAAATAAACAATTAAATGAAGAAAATTGAACACAATTGACAAAATAAGCCACAAAAATTAACAAAATAAGCAACAAAAAGAGAATTATGTAAAGTTGCACAAAATGGATGAAATTAACAACAAAATAAGTGAATAAAATAAACAACAAATCTTGCAACAAGCCAATCTTGGCCATGTCATACTTTTTTTTTCTTTTTTTTTCTAAATGCTTGATTTTTAAATCTGTATTTAAAAGGATTTATTGTCACATTTACCTGGTTTAAATAATATGCACACTACATTATTAGCTGTAAATGACCTGCTGGAATGCATGAAGCTATAATAAAGTCTACATTATGAATACTATATTTTTGTGAGTCACTATGATTTATAAAGCACAATTTCTGTTGTTTGAAGATAAAATACATCGGATGTTTCCACAGACACGTTGAGTTACGGTAAAAAGCATTTCTCTAACCATAATCTGACATGGGTTGAGTGTGGAGCTCTAGACGGTGACAGAGGGGTGAGTGTGACAGATATGAGCTGAGGCTTCATGTGTCACATGCAGTCACCGCAGAGCAGTATCGTTTCCACCCAGAGAAGAAAAAAAAAAAACAATGTAGTCTGTGGTTATTAGGAACATGCTTTACAGTCTTTATTGATAAGCACAATAGATTAGAAGAGGAAAAACAGCCCTCTCTGCATTTACATTAAGCAAGCTTCACAAAACATTGTTTGTACAGTGTAAGAAGCCAAAATATTTCAATGACAATTAAAATAAATGTACAGATGAAGGTGTATTTCAGTTTAAAACCAAATTTATAAGCTGCAACCCCAAAACATTACTGTGTGCACAATGCACAAATTTAGAAGTAATGCAGTGATATGAAAATTTACTCCATTATTTGATATCAACTGGTGTGATAGAGTCAAAATGAAGTTATGTAATGATTTCAGATGTAGATGGTTCAGAATGTTTACTGTCTCTCTCTCTGTGCACATGAGCAGGGAGGCATCAGCCCTCCGCTGCTTTTTTTTATAGTTGCCTAAAGTGATAATGGACTGTCTTTTCTCTTTACTTAACTGTCTCTTGCCATGATATGGATGTGCACAGTAGTTGTAGTAGCACTAATGGGACTGTTGGCTCTGTACCCATGCATCCTCTGCACAAGCGAACTGATGGTCTAAATCACATCTCACAAAAAAGCAAGAAATGGCACACCTGTGAGTTAAACTGTTCCAGGATCATGAATTTTTTTCAATTCAATTTTATTTGTATAGCGCCAATCATAATCACTGATTATCTCTAGGTGCTTCACAATTTGAGGCTGAGACCTCATGAATATACAGACAGATGATCATTTGCATTCACAACTATGGACAATTTGGAGTAGTCAATTAACCTAGTACATGTTTTTTTTTTTTTTAGTTGTGGGAGGAAGCAGAGTATGCAGAGAGAACCCACGCAGACACAGGGAGAACATGCAAACTCCACACAGAAAGACCTCACCACCCGGTGTTGGGATTGAATCCAGGCACGAGTGCTACCCACTGCACCACTGTCGCCCTTTTATGAATCTGATGAGAAGACATATAAAACATGTTCTGGGTTGTTTAGCACTTTTGTTTACTACACAATTCCATATGTTTTACAGTTTGGATGTCTTCAATATTAATGTACAATATTGAAAATGGTAAAAAATAAAGAAGCACTGAAGAAGAAGGTAGGCCAAACTTTTGACTGGTTGTACATATTACTATAAACATGCAATACAGTACTGAGGACTGTACAGTACTCTGGCTTGACATTTTATCTACCGCACTTTCATTTACGTATTTGCATATTTTATACTACTGCACAATTTCCCTGTGCTGGGCTTATGTCTTATGGTCTTTACCTGACATATGATTTTGCTGATAATGTTTTTATGTTGCATGCGGATTTTTGTGTTGTATATTTTATTTTTTTTTACTCTTTATTAAAGGATATTTACGCTGGAAAAAAGAAACAAAATAAAATGGATAATATATTATGGACACAGTTAATCTTTTTCATGCTGCCAAACCAATTAAAAGGTTAAATGCATGCCTATGTTGTGGGGGAAAAAAAAAAAAAATCCCATGAAGTGAAATAATGAGAGCTCCGTGGGCACCATTTTTCTGATCCACCCTTTAAAACATGGAAGAGCAAAAGCCAACGGCTGATGTTCATCTCCAGTGATGAAACCAGTTCTGTATTTAAACCTGTCGCCTGCAGCCCAGGTGATTGTCTCTATCCGGTCCGGTTCACCGTGGAGTACGTGTCCCGGACGCGAGTGTTCAGTTGCTGCAAAGACACAAATCAGCAGCGTGAGGGGAATCATAACATTAAAAAACATTTCAAAACACAAAGGGTTTGTTCGAGATCACAACGCACAACACATCTGGAATGTTGCACCCAGTTTGTGGATAAATATACTTACTTTCTATATTGACATTTTAAAAAATAAGGGCATAGAAAACACTAAATGGCCAATAATAAAAGATTGGGCTCAATAGGTCATTGTAAAGCTTTATAGACTCTAATATGCAGGTTTGATTTTTCTGCTTTGCTTTTTGTTGCAGCAAATGTGTCAAACGACATTTTACAAAAATGACAATGTTTGTCATTCATTTTTACAGCAGACACTCAAAAGAAGTCATAAGGGAATAAACTCAATATAGTTAAAATACTACAAGAAAAAAGCAACAGTGTAGCTTATTCATGTAGAAATGATCAGACGTGCAGCATTAAATGACAAAATACAAGGAATACACTGTAATATATACAGCCTTTCTGTATATATTAGTATTTTTTTAAAATGCATGTACCTCATAGTCAGGAGATGGCACTGGTGGAGCACGGCCTCCAGAGCGACCAGGTGCTAGAAGATAATGACAAAAATGTTAATAAGAATGGCTTTATGGGTGATTGTGCATGCAGGAAAAAATAAGATATAGCCCTGCTGCATGGTATACAACCCTTTATATCAGGCGTAGATGACACTCGCTGTCAAATCAAAATGTAAAAAAACAAACCGGAACATTGGAGTGCTTTGGTCTAATAAAAAAATATATAAATCAGAAAAAATTGCCCACTATGGAAAATGCAAATCATTGCAGCTCTACTAAAATGGCATTTATCTGATGAACATCACTTAATTTGAAGATGCACAGAGCCATGGCTGCAGAAGTCAACAATGACGTCTGAATTTCTGCACAAATGTAAGGCGAGGCTTCCTTATGACACGGTAACCTGAATTTGTAGCTGCAGCACCATGTGTTATGAGGTTGGGGGGGAAAAAAATTTGCTCAGTGATCCCAAGTGTCTCCAGGTGTGTCAGTGATGCATAAATGACAAGTCCTGTATTTTAACGACTGGATCCCATGCAAGGCTCAAAGAGATGAACTGGTGCTCTGTGTAAGCCATGTGGTCATACTGCGTGTATCTTTTCTGGAGTCTTAATTTTGTGAGGAAAAAAGTGAAATAAATATACAGCATTATTGAAAAAATATGATCAAGAAATTGAACAAAATTATCCTCAAAACAATCAAAAATGAGCAAAATATACAATGAAGTGTATTAAATAAGTATAATCAAGAATATAAACAAAAAGGTCCATAGAATGATCAAAGACTGAGCAAATTACCGTAATAAAATGAACATAAGCAACATCGGAAACAAAATGCAACAAAATAAAGAACATCAACAATCTGATCACAAAAATGGACAAAGTAATTGGCAAAATCTATAAAGTAATAAATTAATAGACAAATCGTCTACAACGAAATACAATTCAGATTACATTTTAAAACTATTTTTTTTACTTTGCATTTTTAATTAACTTTCTGCTCAGTGGTTGCATATCATGCAGCGCGGTGTGTATGTGATACTGTATATCATCCTCCAATGAGCGTCAGTGACTTTCTTTTGGCATCTGTGAACCATCTTTGCGTCCTATCAGACTAAAAGAAAGATCTTTCTAAAGGAAAATAAAACAAAGGATGATGGTGCTAAATCATTTTCATAAGCTTCCTTTTGGCACCACTAAAATATTGCCATGACTACACGTCTTATTTTGAAAATGCTAGTATTATTCTAACATGTATTCAGGAATGTATGTTGGAGACAGTGATCCTCTCTTGGCTCCAAAGAATCGTGCACAGCTGTGGTTCAGATGGAAAACATGGATATTATAATGTGATAAGTCATGACATCAGCTTGTTTTTGGACATAAACAACATCCAGAAGTGGAACATCTGTTGTCGTCTTTTGGCTATTCTTTCTAGGGGTCACCACAGGAAATCTCATGCTTCTAGACCCTGTCTGCTGCATCTTCTCTCACAACAATTGGCTGCATGTCCACTCCGATCACTCTGACTTTGAGAATTTCCACATCTTCAGCTCTGCCACATCCAGCTCTCCCTCCTGTCATTATGTCAATGCATGACTCACTACTGTCTTGTAAACCTTCCCTTTGACTCCTGCTTCCACTTTTGTCACCCATCACTCCTGACACTTGTCTCTGTCAGAGCCTCCCTGTCTGTACTCTCTCATTCTCCAGGCTCTCTTAAACTCATGTACCTTCTCCAGCTCTACTCCTTGTAACCTCACCGTTCCAGTGGCCTCCCTTTCACTCACACCAATGTATTCAGTCTTGCTACAACTTACTTGCATTCCTTTTGTTTCCAGTGCACATCTCCACCTCCTCCACCTGCTTTCTCCTCTCACTACAGATCACAATGTCATCTGCAAACACCATAGTCCATGGAGATTCCTGCCAGACTTGGTCTCTCACTCTGTCCATCACACAAGAATGGGATCAGAGCCAATCCATCTCCACCTTGAACCCTTCTGTCACACCTAGAGCACACTTCACTGTGATCGTACTGCTCTCATACATATCCTGTACCTTATCATACTTCCTCATACAATACCACAGGTCCTCTCTCAGCACCCTGCTTTCTCTAAATCCAGACACAATGTAGCTTCTTCTGATCTTCTCTGTGCTTGAGTATTCTCAGTGCTAAAATTGCCTCTGTCATGCTCTTTCTTTACATGAAACCATACCGTTGCTCACAAATGCTCATTTTCGTAGCCCAACTTCCACTTCTCTTTCCAATATCTTCATAGTGTGACTCATCAGCGTGATCCCTCTGTCACCACTAACTCTTCGTATCACCCTTGTTCCTAAAAATCGGCATCAGTATGCTTCTCCTCCGTTCTTAGGCATCTTTTCACTCTCTAAGGTTCTGTTAAACGGTCTACTCAAAAGCTCCACTGGAATGGCATATCCACTCCTTATCCTCTTCAACATCTGTCGCCAGTGAAAAGTGAACTTTAAAAAGACCTTGTTTATAATTGTGTGACTATCTGCATGTAAACAGGCATATTAATGGTGGTTCATTTTCAGCGGTCATGTGGATGGCATATTCAGAAATTTGTCTTTTTCAAAATAAGGGGGAAAATGAAAAATTGTGCACATGTAAACTAGTCAAGTGTCCTGAGATTGGGGTAATACCTGCAGTTATCAAATGCAGTGCTTATTAGAAAATCATTGTAATAAACTTCAGGTCAGTTACTACATTTATGTACATGTGCACAATACTCTTTATTTTTCACTTAAGGCTGCGATTTTAGAAATGTGTGAACATGCAGGTATAGTACACTGTGTGATCGTTTCAGCTGCAAATGCACGTGAATCCAGCGTACACTGCCTTCCGATGCCAGCACAACATTGTGCCATAGTGCACTGTACGAGTGATTGGGCATCCCAACCATCTTTTTCAATCAATACTGGGCAAAAATACGGTACTGACTGCGATCACTTGCAAATGCTGGGGACGTGCACGACTGTCAATCGGGTCTGCATGACATCACACTCTGTGCGCTGGCCTTTGTAGCCAAAAAAGACAGAATTCTGAATATGCTGTTTTTCACTGGTTACAGATGTTTCCACTGTGTGAACTCGGCCTCACTGTTTCATTCCTTCAAACACAGCCCTGAAAAAGTCAAGTTTTAAATATTTGAAGACGTCCAAACCCTGCAGATATCCTGACTGGTATAATGTTTACAGTAGGTGCGTTTTGCCCGTGCCCAGAGCTTTGGACTTTTCTTTGGAGTGTCCATCTGTACCAGAGAGGATCTTTGTCTCTAACGTATCTGACTTACAGGTTCATACAGTATAATCGGAATAATTCCGCTATCACCAACATGTCTTATTTTGAAAAAGCTCCATTTGGAAAAATGACTCGATTTTGAATATCCAACTAGAATATGCTGTTTACACGGCACCTGCCACATTCAGAATAATGGAATACTGTACGGTGATGGTATGAAGGTATTGTAAACATACTCACTGATGCGTTATGTTGCTGTGCTCACTGTATCATCATTGCTGCAGAATTCAGGATGACTTAAGTTTGCCCTCCTCAGTATTAATAAAATATGCATCTATCCAACCCAATAAAACGGTTTAAAAATGTTTATGAACCTTTTTCTCTAAGAAACCCTGCATTTCACAATTAACAATGAACAGTGGATAATAGCTTGATTCATCTGTGCTCATTTTGTTAATTAATTTACAGATTTTTTTTTTTATTTGGTAAATCTAGTAAGTTTGCTGTTGTACATATTGTTGTTCACAACAATATATACAACTGAACAAAAGTGAAAATAAATTAAACAAAATGACAAAAGTGGCATAAAAGCTCACTGATTCGAACATGGGTCATTTTTGACCCAGTTATAGAAGCGCAGGGTCCAGTCACTTCAATCTTGCATTTAAAGATTTGAATATGTATAAATGTTATATGTGGATTAATTGACTATTCAGTATTAGTTCCCAATGTGTTTTTTAGTTAATTTCGTCACTTATTTTGTTGCTTTTGGATTAATTTACAGTTAAAATGTAGATTTAGATAATTTATAATGGTGAGATTTTGTTGTTTTTGCTTGTTTTATTAATCATATACATTGTTAATTTCGCTCACAACATTAAACCAAAATGACAAAAGTAATTTTTCAGTTGTACAGTACAGTAAAATCTTTATTATGCCACGTTTTGGTCCCATTTTATGGTTTTTGTTGCTTCCTTTCTTTTTTTTTAATTTTCTTGATACTTTCAACAATTTCCCCTTCCCTTCATAGACTTTTGCGAAAAAGGCACAAACTGATGCTTTTTCCACCCGGAACACTTAAACACCGGAAAATTGAAACTTCAAATTTCCATGAGGGTCCCCAGATGCTTGACTAGCAACGTAATTTAATATCTCCTTACATTTGGAGGTGTGAGTCGATCCAGTTGAATTTTTCTTTTTGGTGCATCTGTAGATCAGCATCATCACTCCTACCGTCATCACCACATCTCCAATGATGACCATCGCGAACAAGAAGCCGTCCACCTCGTAACAGTTTTCACAGACTGCAGGAGCGAGGAGCATCATCAGCAGAAGAGGTTAGAGCTCAGTGTGCAGTTAACAGAGCAGACAACACAGTATATGACAACTAGGATGCTTTGACTCACCTTTTCCTTGCACATAGAAATGGTATTTGTTGATTTTTGAATCTTCACTAATGGCGTATTCACAGTAGTAAATGTCTTTGCTGTCAACGTACTTTATTTTCCATGTTTTTGCTGCTTCATCATTGAGCTTTGTGACGTTTCCTTTAACAAACCAGCTGCCCTCTTGTGGACAGGTCATTGTGAAATATTCCCCCCAGAACGACACACCTGTTTAAAAAATAAATGAATAAATAAATAAAATAATGTGCAGTAGTGGCTCAGAAAGACCGTCTGAAATCTGAAATGGGTGTGATGACTTGTTTTTATGCTGATGAAAAGAACAATGAAAAAAAAAATCAAGAGAATACAGAAATGAAAAGGTAAGCAGGAAATTGACCAAATATGGACAAAAGAATTAAGGAAATAAACAGAAATGGGGGGGAAAGAAAATAAGTGTGCAACATAATCAGGGAAATTAAGAAAATAAGCAGCAACATGGGCAAAAATCAGCAGAATTTGAGATATTGAAGAAAATGAGCAAAATGCCCAAAAATAATCAAGATCAACACAAATGAAGACAAGAAGCCATGAAATGAACAAATTAACTCAATAACAGAAGTGGAAGGAAATAAACACATTTTAAAAATTAAGAGGATAATCAAGTAAAAGAACAGAAAAAAAGCAAGAAAGGCAATAAGATATTCAAGAAAACTACCAAATAATCAAAGGTGAAAAATGACAAATAAACAAAAGTTTCAATAAAATGGATGAAAATGAGCAAAAAAAATTAAACGACCAAAATAAACAAAGTGAAGAGCAATGGGGGAAAAAACAGGAAAGAAAATGATGAAAAATTAACAAAATAAGAGGAAAAATGAGCAACTATGAAAGAGTGATCAAGAATAAGTGAGACTTTAAAGAAAATGAATAAAAGTGGTGAGGTTTTACGGTTTGCTGAGTTTTGTGTGTTAGCTCAATACAACAGAGGACATCTTGAAGAAATACAGGAAGTAATGATCAGAGCATTATTTTAAAGCAAAAGCGACACAGATGAGCAACTTTAAACCCATGTATCCATATGGGAATTATTATTTTTTTAAATATAATAAAACTGCAGATGTATTTACCTCCATCAGCTCCGTTGGCTCCCACAGTAAATATGAATAATAGGACGATGGTGAGGAAGACTCGGAAACCCATGTCTGTTCTTCTAAATTCTGCTTTTTTGTCCTTTGTCCACCTCTGGTTGAGAAACACATACAGATAAAATGTGTAAATAGTCACGTTTGGTTGAGCACAATGGACAAAAAGTTAAAACTAAGTAAAGCTGGTGATGTGCTCCCTGAAAACTGTCTGTCTCTCTGTCTTTGTCACTGTCTTTTATGTAAAACACACAGGAAGTCTTTACTCACTGAATTCACACTCAGACCTCAACATGGAGAGAGACGTGAACAGTCCTTAAAAGCCCACATGCATTTATTTATTTCAGATAGTGCATTGACAGTAGACAGTGAAATTCTAAACGTTCATGCAGATTTATGAGAGTAAAATCTTACAAACACAAGAAGGACCAAAAGGTCATTAAATATGTTTAACTCTGCTGATCCCACATGTTGTCGGTCTGTGTTCTCACAGTGTTGTAAGATGTTGCATCCTACTGCATTGCACAAAAATTGTACAAATGCATGTATGGTTGCTGTTATGACGAGGGCAAAACAATCAAGAAAATGTATTAAAAAATAAATGTACTTTGGAAAAGTGAAAATATTTGAGACAATGACACAAAAATACCAATAAAATCAAGAAAATGAACAAAACCAAGATGAACAAAAGTCAACAACAAAAATCATAAGTAAACAGAGCAGAAATGTACAAAAAATAACTAGAGTAATAAATTAACTTGAGAAGAAATGAATTTAAAAAAATAAGCTAAACAATGATGGAAAATGTTCCACAAAATGATATTCCACTCATGACAATTAACCAGGACACAGAAACTGAAGTGTCCCACATTCTGTGTCATGACTCAGCAATAAAAAGGGGGGGGGGGGGTCAGTCGAGCTATTCCTGGTCTGACCCACTTAAACAGAGCAGGTGTGTTTAATAGATTCTAGCTTCTTGTCTGGTTTTTGGTTTTTTTTTGCTGCTTTAGTGTCAACTTTACTGTGTCAAAGAGGCAAATTTTGTCCATTTGACCACAAGTACATGGTACATTTACTCCATTACATGTTAGTCTCGAGTCCAGTAGACATTCAAGATTCCAAATTCATCATGTCCCTAGTAAGGAAACTTGCCCCTGGTAGGGTCTCCAACACAAACTGGTCCTAGGTCACAGGTCAGACTAATAGCGACTCAGAAGACCCTTATGACGACGTCTTCCTGTGGGCCCCCCACCTGCAGGAAGGGTCTGAAGGGTCCGGTGCCGTGAAGGCGGCAGACCCAGGACACGCTGGAGGGACTGTGTCTCTGGGAATGCCTGGGGGTCCCCCCGGAGGAGCTGGAGGAGGCCCACCCTGACCAGGATAAATGGAAGATGATGGAAGGAAACATGTTTCAGGGACCGAGCTGAGAAAATCAATCAATCAAACTTTATTTATATAGCACCAATCATAATCTCTAGATTATTTTTAGGCGCTTTACAATTCAAGGCCGAAATCTTATGACTATACAGAGTAAACCCAACAGAACCACCGAGAGCAAGACAAAGGCGACGGGGGGGAGGAAAAACTTCTTTTAACAGAAGAGA
>JAQQAE010007281.1:0-15985 GCA_029823295.1 Pseudamia nigra
ATCTATCTATCTATCTATCTATCTATCTATCTATCTATCTATCTATCTATCTATCTATCTATCTATCTATCTAAATACTCACATAACTGCTGCAGCTCCAACAGGTAAAAAAAAATATTCAAATAAACTAAACCAGAGGTGGGTAGTCCAAGTAAATAAACCACTTTACTGTACATAAGTAGTTTTTTTTTTTCAAACAAGAAACAAAATGTGCTTCAGAGAGTAGTTGTTTTGCAGAATACTTTTTACTCTTACTCAGTTACATTTGTGTAGAAAAAAATTATTTTACATTTGGTCACAGCTCAAAAAGTAGGAGGTTGTTGTTGTTTTAAAAAAAATGGTTGAAAAATGAAACATGATCAATTAAATTAAACATAATAAATTAAATAATAAAGAAAATTATCAAAATTGAATCATGTAAGCAACATAGTAAAGAAACTGAACAAAATTATCAAAACAACCAAGCAAGGTAACAAAAATGAATAAAATATGCAAAAAAAAACTGAACAAAAACAAAATGTGCAAAAAAATCAATAAATATGAACAAAGTGACCAACACTGATTAAAATAATAATTATAATCTTCATCATCATCAAGTAAGTTTAAAAAATAAATCATATAACCAACAAAAATTAACAAAAGTCAACAAAATAAGCAACAAAATGATCAAAATAATCAAGGAAATTAACAAAAATAATAATGTTTTTAAGAGATACTCTTACTGTTACTCAAGTTCTTCTACTTCCACTTGAGTCATTGTAATGATACAGCATTCATACTTCTGAATACTGCATATACACCTGTGATGAAAACTAAGCTAAAACAATCACCTCTAAATACAACTGAGCATTGTCAGAGTAACCACCCACCATCCAAAAGAGGAGGAAAAATAACCCCGATGCCATCTGTTAATTTGATCTTACTGCAGAGAATAACACGTCACACATTTAAACTGGGGTTTTTCTTGTTATTGTTGCTGAGGAGAAATCAGACAATTTCCTCATGGCGCAGGGCCGAAAACAAGTTCCACCTCCGGCTGCCATTGCTACCACCTAAATGTGAAACGCAGCTGTTTTTATCCCGTCAAACAAAGCCCCAGCTGTATCACACACAATGCGACGGACGGTATTTATAAAGGGGGAAACATGGGAATGAGCTCTCTTCCAGTGGGGGTCCCAGATCGAGCCACATTTGTCAAATTTACTCATTAATGGTTGGCAGCAGAGCAGGAGCTAATAGTCATTCATGTAATGCTTAATACTGTACACCCATTGACCTTTATGCCTAATATTATACTTCAGTCCCCTCATTGTTATCCATACCCATTGTACAGTTATTTCCTTTAAAGTTAATGGCTACGTGGAAAGAACTGAGGTGACCCAAATCATTGAGGTGCTGATTATTCAATAGGGCACAGTTGGATGGCAACAACCCTCCCACACACAAGCAAACATTGTACATTTTCATTCTTGCCACTACAACTTAGGGAAGTGGTTTATGCTCACTGTGTGGTAGACATGCTCACTGTAGATTTAAATTACAAATTTGATGACCGCAAACAAAACAAGAAACAGACATGGGCGTTTGGAATAAAGACGGGTAGCATCTATTCACCGCTTGGGTTTGGTTGAATTTGGAGAAAAACTAGGAATGTGCGTAATCTTATTTTCACGTGCTGCATTATCTTTCATCGGAGACATGTCCGTGCTGTGGGGCCACATAGGCCCGGTCCACAACAAGATTATGTGTATGCTGAATGAGCAGAACAGTATCAAGGACTGTTTTGGTTGACTGTATTGGAAAAAAGATGTTAATCACAGAACTGGGGCTGATTGGAGAGGGAGTGCAGTGTGGGCTGCTCTGGCCTCTTGAATAGATGCAGTAAATCTCAAAATGCAAACAGCCTAAGAAGCTGCAAACAAAATCCCCTTCTGTATCCAATTTGCTTTTCAGAGTCGCTTTGGGTGAAATAATAAGCTGATCCAATTTGAAAATATTTATCAACCCAGTCCGCTGCCTGTGTATCAAAACGGCTCCTGACGCCTGTATTATTTTTCAAATTGGGTAATATATTCTTGTACATTTGAATGCCGATTGAATTTGCTCTTTAATACCAGACCCAATTTGCAACATATAATAATCACTGGCTGGCTTACAAAGGAAACGTGCCAGCTGTCCTCAGGCTAGAAATGGAAAGATCATAGAGAGTAAATGTATCAAAAAAATCAACAAAGCCATACACTGCTCCATGCCTTGTTTTTGTTTCATTTCCTCAATGCAGTTGATCACTTAGAGAATGATCCCTGAGCCTCAAATCCATCTAGCCTGGCAGCTTTTACCAGATTTAGTTTTATAGTTTCTACTGCTTCCAATCCATATAAACAAAATCCACACAAACAGATTTGCGTGTAAACACAAGTACATGCAGAGACACTGACTATCTCTTTCTTATCGGCTCACACAGATACAACCGTATGCTCAGCCACTGTGCATCACTGACAAGACTGACACCCGCGATAAAGTCACTAAGTTGAGCAGATAGCAGAATGCAGCCTACAGAGCACACAAGAAAGCAAACATGAGCACAAGAATTGGAGACTTTCCTGATTTTTATGTGTCAACGCTGAACACAGACTGGCTACGAGAAATGCCCCAGCACTACAAGACAAACAACAAAGACAAGACATAAGTGTGAGAAAGAAAAGGCTCCCAGGTCATTTGTTATTCATTGCCATTCAGTTTCATGAAAATAGTAGCTTACTCTGGTTCAGTGAAGAGAGAAAATATTCTTATTGAAATGTTTACTCAAGTCTCCCATTTCCACAAGAAATGTTTATCTATGTAGTTTTGATGCAAGTTCTTTTTTTCGTATCTCGAATCTAACATACTTTGCTGTGCCACTGGACCACAGAGAAACAAGGAAACAAGTAATAAAATACTAAAAAAGACAAACTCACAGTACCTCCGTTGCTGGCAAGTATGCCAGTGTGCAATCCGCTATCGATAAACAATGACTCTGACAACCGAGCAGCTATTTCCAATACAAAAGCGTTTTGTGTGTGACCTGTTGAGCATGGGTCTAACAGTAAAACAATGAGGATATGAGAGTGTGTCTGACAATGACAGCCTCCCTGGACACATATCCTGTATTTGCCCCCCCACATACACACCTCTCTATCTCCTGTATGTATGTATTTAAATCTGTAAACACACTCAAGAATGACTAATTAAGATTGTACGGGTGCAACAAACTGCTGGTGATTTCAACCTCTGATGCAACTGTAACGCCAACGGTCATGCTCGGGGCTAAGCACGTACACCTCAGCTTTACTATTTATCTGATGCAGACGAAGCTGTTTTTTTTTTTTGTTTTGTTAACAACATTAACACAGGACATCCAATCACAGGGCTGCCACAACACAAACTGTCTTAGTTGTCTCATTACTCCTTAAAAAGCCTAAACTGTAAAAATCCTTAAAAAGATATAAGGGTTTAAGAAAAAAATTTACTCCTTTGTCAGCTCTGACTCTCTGTCAACGCAGTGTGATTAACAATAGGAAAAAACACTTTCTGCAGTATAATGCTGAGGTCAAAAAGCTCTCTCGAGTACAATGCGAATGACACACACAGGAAGTGAGAATGGAGGGTGCTGCAGTGTGCCAAGGCAGGGTTTTTTGTTCAATTTACAGCACCACCACCTTCTGTAACCTGCTCCCTTGAGGAAGAAGTCGACACATTTTAATCGATGAAATTAAATGAACGTCACATTGACTTATGTGCGACTATCAGAACTGCTTTGTCTAGATATTCAATCCTTCCCCACCAGTTTCACTTTGATACAGAAAACAGCCCTACATGATGCACACCTAATAGAATTTCTGTACACAATAAAACATTATCTACTTACATTATTTTCACCATACCTCTCAGTACTCACCACAGACGTACGTAGCTCAGACCAGTTTTTCTATGTCTCTCTGATTCGTTGACAACAAATATGTATATGGGCCAAGTGAATTCACAGCCACCTCATTTTGTGCTAAACTGCCCTGGTATTTTACTCTTTGTTTTCTACAGCGGAAAATACATCAGCTGTCTGTTAGAGGTGCTATTACGACAGTTTCCTGAAAGTGAGGTTCAGATACAGTAAGATGTTGAGTAGGCTACTCTGTGATCATTTCCACTCAATGAAGTTACCTGACATTTTTTTAGATCAGATTTGAAAATGAAATGTAAATTGTGCTACCGTGCAGAACAAAATGTATTACTGGTATGTTAATTTTGTTGATTGTCTTTATCATCTTGGCATTTTCATTTATTTTCCTGATTATTTTTGATCATCTTTGTTTGTTTCATGTATCATTTTGTTGATTTTTATTCACTTTTTTCCTATAATTTAGTTCATTTTCTGTTAGCGTTGATCTTTTTTTCTTTATTATTTTATTCATTTTGTTTAACATACTACACACTGACTTTAAATCCAAGTGAACAAAATGAATCAAATCGTCATTCTTATACCTCTCACAATATTTCCATTTAAAGAGTAAAATACATTTAAATATGCTGTGCTATGTTGATTTATTCAGGATACTGTACAACTACTAGTCTAAACATTTGGAACCGATAAGCCATTTACAGCTGTTTCATTCATTTCTTTTTTTTTTTCTTCAGTACAGTAATGCACTTCCTACTGCTGCTCCAGCTGTGGCTCTGAGGATTTGATAAGTGGCACGTTTTATGGGCTATTGTTTTAGTAAGTGACAAGCTGTAATAGCGGTAACCAAAGGTCAATGGCAAGAGAATGAATGTCTCCAGCATTAGTACAAATATTCTGCATTCAATCTCTGTCCATTATTGCCCATTATTTGCACTGTGATACAAATGGGTCCTTGCAGCACACTTTGATTATTCATCCCTTCCTTGCAACACAAGTCTCAACAGTTCTGCTGTCTACTTTACGAAGTTCTGTTTGTCTAGTTTTGAGTGATTAATGGGGTGTGGCTATGTGTCAGCGTTTGGAACAACAAAAGATATTAATCTGAACATGGTTTCAGAAAATTGTGGCAAATAAAATATGTGTCAGTTGCCTTTTCCCAGCAGTGGGAGGAGACTAGAAAACATTGTCTTTGTATCATACATCACATTAAACTTTTGCTTGACTTTGTAAACTCCACGATATATTTTGAATGTCATTTTAAAATTGCATTTGGACTTTTCACGCTCCTCTTCATGTCTATATTGTGTGTTTTCATGTTAAGTAACTCTGCTACAAACATGCAGTAGATTTTAGTAATTAACTCAACACTTACTGATAAAATAGACTAAAAGATGAACTTACCTTAAATAAGCTGTTGTTCAGAGTTGTCTCTATGCACTGCTGGAATGTCGCTTCAACACCAAGATCCTTGTTATCATGGAAGCTGTCAGAGTTTCTGTGCAGGTTAATACAGGTGTACTCAGTCAGGAACCAGGAACCATGTTCTTCATTGGCTGCTGAGCTTGTTGAAACCTGACACCACCAGTCTTATCTCTGTTACACAAGAAGACTGGCTGTGCATAGTGGGGAACTTTATAACTCCTTGCAGGAAGTAGCTGCATCTACTTTAGCAGAGGATTGTTTACTGTTATAAAATCATCACCTGCTGTCAGGGTAGTTCAGAGCAGTTCAGCATTTACCTATCCTGTTATCGTATGACCTATATTATTTTATGTCTTGTAGATGTGATATGGGAGAAATGTTTAGTAGTAACATAGTTTCATAGTTTTCCCCTGCAGGGCACTCCTTAGTGCTAATGGAAGTTTTCTGATCATGTTTCCTCCTCATTACCATAATAACTGCCCTAATCACAGCCAAAGATAATTCATCTGACCCTGTCTGTGTGAATGGGTAGTCCTATCTACTCAGTGTAAACGCTTCATTACGCCAAACTTTTTTAACCAGACTACTTTAAGTCAAACGGTTATCACCAACTGGCAATGCATCAGTGGAGGTCTTTCTCTTGGGTGATGATCTCTTTGAAGGCAGTACGTATCTCAGGGGATGTGTATTTAAGTTGGATATAGGGGGGCTGCAGAGCAGAGCGACTCCAGTCTCTCGGGCTAAGAAATAATCTCTCCACAAGCAGTAGGTGTTAGTTTTACCTGCTCTAAATACACAAGTGAGGGTTGTTTCTATGCATTTACAGAACTGGAACCAGTCTCTCACTGGAGTTTGGATTGCTTATCCCTCTCTTGGCATAGGTACAGTATGAATACAAATATCAGTTTCCTGTTGGCAATGGACTCTAAACCCTGGTGTGTACATCAGCACAGACAGTGCAAGAAAGAAAGAATGAGTCTCTTGTTGATGGTGCTATGAAGGTCATCTCAGTTGAAATCACTACTAGTAACAATCCTGCGCGGATTATTTGCATCACATGTGACCGAGTATAGCAGTTGTCAGCTCTAGCATTGCAGCTTTTTGTAGATGATATCTACCAGACTTTGTGTTTTATGCAAGTGACATGAGATGGCAGGCAGTTCACAGTATGCACACAGGAGATTTTAAGATTAATAAGTACAAATTCGGTCAGTTATCCAATCACACAAAATCAAGTTTCCCTCGAACACATGTATATATTGAGCACATACAGTACCTTTATTCAGACGACTTGTCCAGGCTTTAATGCTTCTGCTGTTCTGCAGATCAATGCAGTCAGAGCAGAGTTAAATAGCGTCACCTTCCCCACCATCCATACAGTGCAAAAACAATCCCAAAGCTTTAACAGCTCAGTCAAACAAATCAGAAATACTGCTAGGATAAGTATAAGCACATGTAGTATTGGGTCTTCTGAACAAAAATTTTATTTTCATCATGCATACACTTTCATCGTGCATATGAGGGTTTGGATTTAGTATAGGTTTTTCTTGGCCTGACAAAATAGTACTATAATTGGGGTAAAAATATGCATGAAACAGTAGCAGAATATAAACAACTGTCATTGGTATAAATTGTGAAAATACTAAAAACAGAACATAAAAAATAATAGATGTGCCAGTAAATTTATGTCATGGGTAAGTAACTGCTGTGCTATAAAGATAAAATCATTATTAACAAGGGTATGGTTCTCCTCTTAATACACACTGCACAGCACTCCATAGCACTTCTGGTGAATAATATTCTATAATTTGCATGGAAGCATTCCAGTTGTTTTAACTTTGTTACAGTATCCTGTAGCTCTGCATGAAAACCAAATTCATACCTCACAGGAAAAAAGAGTAAACCAGATCCTTCAGCATTACCTGAAAGCATGAGGGAAACCTTGTTTCACCTGCATGTATTGTATGTTTTTGCATGTAAACTGTGGGTTAATGGATGAAAGTTGAACACCTCCTTTGAAATGGGAAATGTGTCTCTCTACGTTTAGCTGAGTGACTCCTGCGTTTAATGACACTGTGTCTAAGACTTGGGTCGAGTTTTACAGCAGACTGGGACCACCATCATCAGGTTGAAGTCAGCCAGGGGCTATTTGGCACTTTGTATGGTCTGTGTGGAAATGCCAATCACGGCTTCTCCTCTAATGAGGCTGATTCGACCCAGGCAATGGATTTCACCCCCTCATCACTGATAAACGCTGACACAAGCTCCTCTTACAGACAGGATTGCAGTTTTCCAGGGAATAAAGGAAATTTCATGGAGGTTGGCCACACTCTACTGCGAAAGAGTAATGGACCTTCTGCAGAGTGTCACTCATATCAATCAATCAATCAACTCATATTAATCATAAGCCATTTGTTCTTAGATGCATGAACAATAAGTGCATCCATGCAGCTGTCTATTGTATCTGCAAGGTGCTTTTGCATCCAGCAATACTTGCCTTGTCCTACAAACAGCTTCGTGCCCGTCTGCCGATGCCTGCAGTAATCCAGAGTCCTACCTTAATTGCTACTACTGTCAGTGCAAACAAGAGACATGTGTTGAGTGACAAGAAGTGTTCAGCAGTGTTTACCAAGGCTCCTAGTATCTACCATAGGAGATCTGAATTGTTGCGCAATGCCATTAAACAGGTGTCTCCCAGCCTGACTCCAAGAAGGTCATGTGTAACCAGTCCAACAGCCATGCCAGCGAAGTGTGCATCGTGGGTGTGCTGAGCAGTCACACAGAATGCCCTCCAGCGTATATAGCCAGAGCACACCCTCGCTGTACTAATTTAGTTAGTGATAATCTTTGATTTCTATGGTAGTTGTACTTAATTCCCACTGCTCTGTTTAAAGAGACCAGGAAAACTTTAAAGTGAATCAAAATCACACACCTGTCCTTTTGGAGTGTCAAAATGACTGTCTCCACTTAATCCACAGAGATTTCACATGACTGGGTTAAGGGAAGTTTATGACAGGTTCAGGTTACTTTATTCATATCCATATGTAGACTTGTTTACAAGGTTATGATGACTGACTTACAGTGAAAATATTACTGATTGCTTCAGGTAATTGGTGTACTCCTCTGTGTTCCCATCCCTCCCCCAGTCCCATTTTGAGCCAAGGCAAAGTAACATCGACATTACTGAAATGTCAAAATGCATAGATACCGACTTTGTTGTTACTGGAGCATGCAGCATAGATATGAGTAAATTGTCCCAATGCAAAATGTCTTCTTGGAATCTCTCTGTGGTCTGTGTCAAAACTTCAATCAGTAATGACCTAATTCACTTTGATATGAACCAAGATGTTAGATAGTGGCAATCCAGCAGCAAATATGTGCCTATGAACACTGCAGTTTGCAGGCCAGAAGATAGAATTCTACTGGATACAGAGGAAGCATTTCAGAGCTTCCAAAAAACTGTCACTCCACAAATTTTCTAAGATGACTGTGTTCATAACCTGTATTCCGATAAGAACGCTATCCTCTGTCAGGTTTTTTCCAGCTCTGTTGCTGCATGCTAAGAAATAGAACCTGGAGACTGGAGATGTTACAGCTTTTCCCACGTGTGTATTTATAATGAAATCTTTCAGGATGCTGTTTGCTTTATGAGTCTTGAAATTAAGAAACTCTCATCCCTCTCTTTTCTCAGACCTCTACTGCTCATTCAACAGTCAGTATTTACAACATTTACGGTGTGCCACATAAGAAGTTCTATCCTGGTGAGCCCTGTCAGCTGTATCATATCTGTGGAGTCCACAACCAGATGCAACGTAAAAATTACATATGCCCAAATGGAACAAAAGGCAAGGCAAGTTTATTTGTATAGCACTAATCACACACAGGGCAACTCAGAGTGCTTTACAAAAGGCAGAGAAATACATTAAGAAAATCACAGAATAAAAGAAAGACATCAATTTGATTAAAAACATGCAACATAATATAAAAACATAAAAAAAAACCTTAATCAAACATACATTAAAATTCACAGAGATTCAGGAAGTTTGTTCCACAGGTGAGGAGCAGAATGACTAAATGCTGCGTCACTTTGTTTGGTTCTGCTTCTGGGAACACACAGGAAACCCGTCCCTGATGTGCCTCAGGGGTCTGGATGCTTCATAGGGAGCTAATGTATTTCAGTCCAAGGCCATTCAGTGCTTTGTAGACCAGCAGTAAGATGTTGAACTCTATCCTTTGACTCACAGGAAGTCAGTGTAGTGAGTTTAGGACTGGTGTGATGTGGTCCAGTTTCCTGGTATTAGTCAGGACTCTGGCAGCAGTATTCTGGATCAGCTGCAGCCACCTGATTGATTTTTTTTAAGACCTGTGAAGACACCATTACAGTAATCTAAACTGCAAAACAAAGTATGCATTTGTGATGATCATGTCATGTACCACAGGCTTTTAAATGCACATATGGTTAGCAGATGCTTCCAAGGCAGTGATGGGTGCCACTTTGATTTTAATCTGGGAAGTTGCTTTGATGTCCTTTTTCTAAGAAAAGAGTCAGAACTCACTGTAAATCTGCAGAAAGGTTAACCTCACCTCAAATCAGTTGGTTTACTTAAGTGGTGATTTCTCTTTCATTTCCTAATTAATGATATCTTAAGAAGCCGACAGCTCTACAGGTGTACAGATGTTAAACGCAGAGGAAATGGCTGCCTTACCAGTGATGTTTCCAGCCTTGCATTTTCCTAGTCACTCTCACCACCTGCAACAATTTGATCTGAACAATGTGATATTTGTTCTGTGTGTAATTCCACCAGAGCAGCTGACTTTGCATCTGATACCCACTGTGACATGCTGCTGGCTCCTGGAGGGTCATTTAGTGGTTGTCACTTCACTGCTGAGCCACAGTTCTTCTAATGGAAACATAGAAATGTTTTGCAATAAGTTGAAACATTTTTCCATGCAAATAGGTAGGAGCTGAGGTTGGGCCATAGGGGTAGGGGTGGGGGGGCTCTTTTACATGAACAGGTAGGATTCCATTAGTCTGTCATGGTGTGTGCATGTATATTACACAGAACTCTGGCAAGTTCGCTATACAGAGCTGCCAAAATGACAGAAGTTTGACTGTAATATGTATGAACATTTTCTCCTTTCCACAGAGCTCTAAAAAGTGTCCCTAAAAACTCTCACTATAATATACACTGCCTGGCCAAAAAAAGTCACTATCTGGATTTAACTAAGCAAATAGTTAAGAACCTCCCATTGGGTAATTATTGCATGGGTGATTATTTTTCAGCTGGCAACAAGTTATTTAAGCCTAACTGATGCAGTGAATAGCTTCTCATTTCTTAAACAGCCATGTCAATTACACATCCTGTGGATGTGGAAAAGATGCTAATCTGTTTCAGAAGGGTTAAATTTTTTTAAATAAAACATCTAAGGATATGCTAAAACTACTAAAATTGGGCTAAGAACTGCATTATTAGAAACTGGAATAATAGTAGGGAACCATCATCTCTGAGGCAGAAATGTGGTCAGAAAAAAAATTTGATCAGCAATCACTTAAAAGTTTGGTGAAATCAAATTGTAAAAACACAGTAGAACTTAGGGCTACGTTTAAGAGCATTTCCAGATGTGCAATGCAAAGGGAACTCAAGGGATTGTATGTAGCCTTAAGGAAACCAATTTGCTCTGGAGAAATGGCCAAAGGTCATGTAGACCACATGATGAATCCAGATTTACCCTGTTCCAGAGTGATGGGTGCATCAGGGTAGGAAGAGAGGTGGATGAAGTGATCACCCATCATGCCTAGTGCCTACTGTACAAGCCTGTGGGGGCAGTGCTATGATCTGGAGTTGTTGCAGTTGGTCAGGTCTAGGTTCAGCAACATTATGTGTCCATAGAATGAGGTCAGCTGACGACCTGAATATACTGAATGACAAGGTTATTCCATCAATGGATTTTTTTCTCCCTTGATGGCATGGGCATATTTCAAGATGGCAATGCCAGGCTACTTTGTGATGCCCCGCCCATGCCCCTGTTGTGAGGAATGTCAGTGTGACTTTGGATACTTGCAGGATTTACACACTATGCAGCTTACAGTAATTACCATATACACGTCGCATTAGATTTGTTTTTAGATTTGTTGCACGTGATAAGAAACGACTGCCTCTTTGTCTGAGCTCTGCAAAGTTTGATGACAAACTGATAAACCAGTTTGTTAAATACGATTGTTGTGACACACTTGCATGTGACCACAGTGGAGCAATGCATATGGTGCCAAATAAGAGCTAGTAAGACCTGACTCCAGTGTCAAGAACATGACTCATTAATGGCTTGGCTGAACATGTGCAGTATATGCCTCATCTGTGCATGTGGCATGAGTAATCACAAAATGCTGGATTTGTTTGCTTTTTGTTTTAGAGAACAGTTAGGTAATACACACCAAGAGTGACTCACTGCTCTCTGTAGACTGGGGAGATATCATGGGCTGAGGGATGCTCTGAGCAGTGTAACTGCTCTGCCACAGCCACCATGAGCTGTGAACCAGCTTCTTGCCCAGAGGGAGAGAACTGCACCTTAAACAATACCTGGGGCTGTGCTGAGAAACGTAGGCAGAGCTAGCTCTGCTGGGTTGGATGACGTTTCCTTACAGACTAACTGTTATTCTTTCAGCTGCACTGAACAAACCTCAACTCACCAGTGTTGTCAGAGTTTGTCATATTGTGTTTTTTTATCAGTCAGGGCTGTTTTTCATCCTTGTTCAAACTACGAAAGTTTCTTATTCTCCACTGAGGTTCCTTCACTTTTTCATGAATGAGCTTTACTTAACTTTGACATGGTCATTTCATTTGTGTTGCCTAAGTTACCATTAATGAGGCATGGTTTTCAATTTCTTGTGTTTGAGCTCATAGCAAAATCTGAAAAAGAGAGACTTGTGGTGTTGATAGCTTTTCTCAGACCCAGGCTCACATACACCTCTGATGGAGAAGCATTTGACTTCCTCCACCTGAACTCTGTTCTATACATTTAGTCACAGCAGTGAGAAAAACAATTCAGGGGAAGGGACCTGATGAAATCTCCTTTCTTGAAGCTATTCGTGTAGTCAGTATTGCCACCTGGTGAAGGAAGAAGGGGTAAACTTGGATAAGTTTGACTTTGGAGGAAAAGTCAGTCCTTATACGTAAATTGATATTTACCATGAGAAATGTAAGATCATTAAAATACACAGTTGTTGATGGTTCTCCGTTCAGTAAGTTTGTTTGCTATGATTTAAACTAAGACAAGAATATGACAATCAGGAGTAGCATGTGAACCACCAGCATCTTTTGAGGAAAATGTAAATTAGTTACTACCTGATAAAATGTCTTTATGTCTATTATGCTTCTTTTCTTCTATCAGCAATATCCTTCTTACTAAATGGTAGCATGCCCTGCTCCCCAACATGTGATACCCCATTTAGTTCAAGGCCCTGCACCCTTCCTAGTGTGGAGGCATGTCTGTATGATGCAGGGTTCATGCTGAATGGTGACATCTGTGTCACCTTCTCCCAGTGTGGCTCCGTTTATAATGGCTGCTGTTACTACAGCAACCAGATCTTCTGAGCTGACAAGGCATGTACCAAAAAATGTGATTCTGACCCCTACACACACACAGACGTGATGCCATTTGGATATGTGTGGCCCTGATGAAAACTGGGGTCTTTGAGATGGACTCAGAAGCTGTTTGTCACACTTCTGGGGGGCGTGCATACTCATTGGATGGTGCATAGTCATTTCTGGAAAAAGTAGCAATAATTTCCATATATTTGTACCAGTTCCTCAGCCTCTGTGAACAGAAGCGTGACCTTTGGATGCATCCAGGTTCATGAACAGACAGAGAGATGCATAGAGTCAGCACTTCATTTCCTGGTTATTGACAGTGGTGCACTTGTCCAGTTGAATACAAAACATGAAAAACATAGAAGAGGTGGTTGTAATCCATTTGTAGTCCTAGCAATGCAAAATATGAAGTGATTATACCTGAGATTTAAATGCAATTTTGGCACCCCCTGTAGGTTAATGGTGTCAAAAAGCGTATGCCCTGTCACTTTGGCCCATCAGTCTTGAATTTCTCTTTCGGACTGTACACTGAACATTTATATCTATATGGACGTAAGCACTGAATTTAAAAATCTATCAAGTAAATATGTTAATTTTACTGGTGGCCTGTGGGATGATTCCAGTCCTGATGCTGTTGATGATCTTACAGCAGAGTGTGTACAGCATCTTACTCCAGAGTATTATGGAAAAGCATGGAGAAGCAGACAGAATCCTCGGCGTGTGGAGGGCTGTCTAGAAGGAAGCTGTCCAAAATGTTCATCAGAGGATTTGGCCCGTTACTTTGACCCAGGGGCTTATGGGAAGATTCTGGAAGTTAATGGACCATTCAGACACTGTCATAGCAAAGTAGACCCTTCCAGCTTTTACACGAGCTGCGTCAGTGACCTGTGTCTCCAGCCTGGATTGTGTCACTCCATCACAGAGTATACCGTTGTCTGCCTCACACACAAAGCTGCAGTTTATCCCTCGAGGAATCCTGGATTCTGCTGTGAGTATAAATATGTTCCCAGGCCTGTGGTAGAGGTGAATCAAATTAATATCCTGTATAAATGTAATTGTAGCAAATAAAATATACAGAAGTCTGTGCACCCTACACATTTCATCATGTCAAGACTTATTGCTATTAACATAACATAACATGAGGAAAATGGAATTGTGATCATTTGGATACAAACCAGATATTTGGCCGCAGGTATTTACTTTAAAAGTATTTCCTTCTGTATTCAAAACAGTCAAAATTGTATAAATTAGACACAGTGGGCTATGACTCATTGTTTATTGAGGCCACAACCTCTGAGCTGTATTTGAACCACTAGATGGTACTAATGCATCACCGGTCAACCCTAACTTTTACAGTATATTTATGCATTTCTCCCCTAAGTGGCTGATGTCTTCTTGTATCTCGACATACCAACCCTGTCCCTCTAGTCTCAGTCACCATGTAAGTTTTAACCCTCTGCCTTGGCCTGCAGAATAGAACAATAAAGATGCCGCCGAACACCAGAGAAGCACTGTGAAGCAGGTTTACTGGAGTCGTTTCTCTGTCTCTCCACAAAACTTGCTGCTTTCATCATAGGAAAAGAGGCGTCTACCTGTGAATAAATCTGTTTATGACATGCTGGTGGACACATTACTTGTCATAAATGTCTCCTGTAGGGAAAAATTTAAGCTTATTAGGGGTGTTCAAGGTTGCCACCCCAATCTGTAAGAAACTCACTCTGTTGACGGCTCCCCATGCACCAAATTTGATGGAAAGGAATTTGAATTTTACAGCTCATGTAATTACACCCTAGTAGACACATGCTTCGTAAAAAAACTGGATGTGGAGTCTTTTTTGATAGCTGCACAAGGCAGCCATAATGAGAGTAGGCAAATACAACTGCAACTCTATAAAACGCTACAGAATGTGCTGAACAACATACAAGATTACATTTAATTACCTGTATTTTTCCAAGAATATGGAAAGTGTACATATTCTCCACTCACTAAAACTATTGTGTAAGTGTTTTTCTTGGCTAAATTAACTTTATGAGAATCAGAAACTGACCCTGTAGTCATTTGAGCTTATTCATTTTTAAACTACAAATCTGCATTTTGGTTAGCAGAAGACATACTTAGCAGACATTTATGCTTAGCAGAAGACAACCTGTGGCCTTGTATGAACTGTAATGGCAACCCCATAAGTGAATGCACAGCTGCCCAAGTGACCTCTGATTCCACTGAGTCTGTTTACGTGTGAGTCATCCTGCAGAGACACACATGACCGTGACTGTTAAAGCTGACATTTCCCTGATCCCACACCTCAGACATGTATTGTGGCTTCTTCACACCACCAAGTCGACTATGTTCCTCTTGCCACCATTTAGTCCACAAAAAATATTTTTTCAGCCAACATGGAAAATCATTATATTACCAGGTACGAGGTCAGTCTTGTGTGATACACTGTATGATACCATGTAAAAAGGCAGGAGTTACCACTGGAGAAATATTATGGACTGTGGTTGAGCTTACCATGAATTTCAAAAGTCTACACATCACTTTTCAAATGCCAGGTTTTTGTGATGTAAAAAATTGACACCAAGATAAATAATTTCACAACTTTTGCCACCTTTAATGTGACCTATAACCTGTGCAACGCAATTGAAAATCAAAATGAAACCTTTTAAGGGGAAAAATAAACAATAAAAAACTAAATTAACCTGGTTGTATAAATATGTACACCCTTAAACTAATACTTTGTAGCAGCACCTTTGGCTTTTATTACATCACTCAGACTAGTAGGAGTCTATCAGCGTGGCACATCTTGATGTGGTAATATTTGTTCACTCTTCTTTGCAAAACTGTTCCAAATCTGACAGATTATTAGGGCGTCTCCTGTGCACAGCCCTCTTCAAATCACCCCATAGATGTTTGATTGGATTCAGGTCTGGACTCTGGCTGGACCATTCCAAAACCTCAACCTTATTCTGGTGAAGCCATTCTTTTGTTGATTTGGATGTGTGCTTTGGGTCATTGTTGTGCTGAAAGATGAAGTTCC
>JAQQAE010007282.1:0-15985 GCA_029823295.1 Pseudamia nigra
GCATTCAGTGATCCATGTGTGTGGCATTGAGTCATAGGCTTTCTTGTAATCAATCCAGGCAGTGCACAGGTTGGTGTTGGGTTTTGCAGTCTTGAGCGACTGTTCTGTTGACCAGAAGCTGATGTTTTACTCCTCTGGTGTTTTTGCCAATGCCCTTCCGTGCTGTGCTCATGTATTGATCCATGTGCCCACTTTTCTTAGCCGCTAAGATGTCTGACATGAGCTTCCATGTTGTGGAGAGACAGGTTATTGGCCGGTAGTTGGATGGGACTGTCGCCTTTGAGGGATCCTTCAGGCCCTTTGGTTAGCCATTCATTTGTGCTACCAGGTGCTCATGGAGTGCAGTGAATTTCTTTAGCCAGTAGGCTTCAATGTCACGGCCTGGCGCTGTCCAGTTTTTCATATCTGAGACTCTTTCTTGGATGTCTGCCACTGTGATGGTGACTGGATTCTGTTTAGGGAGGTTGCTCTGGTCCTCTCTCACTGGCTACCAGCCAGTGTGCATCACTGTTGTGTGATGCCTCCTTCTCCCAGATGCTTTTCCAGTATTGTTCGGTTTCCAACCTTAGTAGGTCTGCTAGTGTTACCCTGCCACAGAGCATACACTTTTGTTGGTTGGGTTGAGAACTGCTGGTTTATTTGGCTGGCTCCACGTTCCCTCCTGTACCTCTTTAGGCAGCTGGCCAAGGCTTGGAGCCTTTGTTTGGCAGTTTCCAGAGCTTCAGGTATGGGCATCTGGCTGTACTTGTTGGGTACTTGTTTTTTCATTGCACCTTTCTGGGCCTTGGTCAGTTGGCTCACTTCTCTCTGTGCTGCCTTGATTTTTGCCTTCAACCTTCTTTACCATGGTGGGTATTGTCTCTCATGGTTTCTCTTATAGCCAAGCGTCTCAAGAATCACTGCTGCTGAAGTGTATATCAGCTCATTGGTTTCAGTGACGGTTGATGTAGGAATCATTGTCAATGCTGCATTCACATTTTCTAGGAGACTTTCTGACGGTGCTTCACTTAGCCTCTGTAACTGGTGTCGGGGTTGCCTGGTATTCATTCTTGCCATGATCTTATCTTTCAGGTCAGACGCTGCCTCATTCAGCGTGGGCTTCATTGAACGAGGCAGTAGCAGAGGTGTCCTACCAGATATCTACTTGTATCTTATTGAGTCTCCATGAAAGCAAATTAAAAGTGAAATATGTTACTAACAGTCCTGCTCAACAGTCAATATGCTACAGTATGTTGGATAGTAGGATACACGTATAAAAATAGTTAGCAAATCCAAAGGCCATTAGCTGCTAGCCATTTCTTTATCATTATCCCACGACATCTTTAATGCATTCTGTGTGTTACAGGAATTGACACAGCAAACATAATGAAAAATCATAAATTGCTGGATGCACACACATTTTTCTATATATTATATCATGTTAGAAAGTAAGTTTTAACTGATGAACTCTTTCCCCACACATGTGTGGACATACAGGGTCTAGCTTGCGACCCTCTTCCCTCTGGGTGGCTCGGAGCCATAAAGCCCTTTATGTGACTCAGTAGCTGAAGAAACTGAAGCCATTGCTTGTTCAGCCAATGATACAACTCTTCGGTATTTATATCTATTATTAGTTTTCTAACAAAGTCTAACCACTAGTAAGTATGCTAGCAATGAACAGACATAAGTAAAATGGATCAAATTAATAAAAAAAAAAAAATCAAGCATGTTCTTTTGTGAGTCTACATGTATGAAATTTACCTGCTATTAAGTAAAATTCAGAAACTAATTTTATCATGTTGGCTTTCGTTTGCAGTTGTTTTCTTTCATAATTTATATTAAAGTCTGTGGGAACTGTCGTTTGTTTTCCCCCCAAGAAGATGGGATGTCTAGTCACCACTCTGAGGTACAGAGAATTTATATTGCAACAACAACATAGTACTGTGAACCACGAAGTTGTAGAGGGGTAGTGGGCTCTTCCACAGTAAACGTGTCCTGCAATTGGCAACTTAGGAAGTAAACGAGACTACATTTTTCAGCTTTTAAGATGCCTTTAAACTAACTTCAGGTACACAAAGTATGGCCATTTGTGGAGATAAGACGTCCAGTGCTCTCCCAGTTTATGATAGCTGAAATATTTAACAACAAAAATATTACATAAAACATGACTTCACCCCACTATATTAGACCGAAATGACATAACATGCAATTGAACTGACATATTATGACTCTCTTGATGTAATGAGAACAACACTTTTATTACACTATGTTTAATGTAATATCTGCATGTTACATCAGTTTTTCATGTACAATAATAGTGAAAACAGCCCCTATGATTACATGTCATCAGACGTACTTTATTATTGGAATAAATTACATACTGAGCATTTCAGGAACACCATTTCAAACAAACATCACAGTAGTGTCATGTCTGATTAATGTGTTCATAAGGTCAATATTGCATTTTCATCTTGTTGCACTGCCATCAAGTGTTCATAAACTAGTAAAAATTCAGGTTTGACAGTCCTTTCTATTCATACCTATCATTTGTATTACAAAAAATAGAGTTGGACAAATTAATTCTGTAAAGCAAATTGCCACTGAAAGCAACAGAAAGCTCATTATATGGATCAAGATGTTGATGGTGATCAAATAGGCATTTTCTAAACCAGCCATAATGTGATGCATATTAATTTCATATCATTTATGGGTTTTAAGTGACAGCTTATGATAAATCTGTTCCTTTCAATATATAAATGCGACAGTATCTCTCTAAGAGCCTACTGACTGGACAGAAGTTCAAATTAGCAAAAAATAATAATAGCAAGACGTAAATTTCAATTTAATTTATTTGACAAAAAATGACTGCAAAATCTGCTGGATACTCCGAGGACTGGCCTGAACATAAGAATAAGCTTTAATAAAGTGTAAAGCAGAGTAAGGGAGTGTACAGTCTTGTATTTGCTGGCACTGAAAATCTTTCCCTCACAGTCCCCTCCCTGTCTACTTCAAAGAAAATCACCTGAAGTAATTGTGTATTCAGTGTACGCTGCCTGCCCCTGCTGACTCGGTAGCATTAAACGTGTATTTACCAGCTAGGGGTTTGAATACACGACGAGGCCCCTGGAATCCCAGTGGGACCATACCTGCCACCGCTACACCACATCACCCTTGAGCTAGACACCTTAACCTCAGCACAGCACACAGTTGAGTACTCATTGCATGAATCCGACTGTGTGTAAGTGGATATAATGTTAGTGTCAGGGTGTGCAGGTCCCACTGAATACGGAGCGGGCATCTGCAGGCAATGGAGGAGCGATATAATGAATATTAATGATCACATGTGCTGAATATCTGCAGAGACTCTGGAGATTGGAGTGATCACCCAGGGGGAATCTACTATATACATTCATTAGCCATCAATACGCCATATCTGCTGCTGCAACAGGGCACCATGTCTCAGCATGCCCTCCAGTTAAAACACAGTTGTTAGTGCTTTGTGTGAGTGCATGTGTGTTCAAATTATACGCACATTACACTGCATGCGACAATGATGTTCTGGCTGTGTGTAAGGACATCACAGTCTCTGGTGTGTGTCTTTGCGCAGCATGCTCATCTCTCGGTAACATGCTCTGTAGTGCTTACCTGCAGGTGTATAATACTCTGGGTCAACAGACATTGGGAACACTGAGGGAGGTTAATGTGAAGCGGATAGAGTGTCTGCATCACTGCTGGTGTACATCAGCATTGTTTGGTAGATGCATTGGACACAGTCAGTGAACTGGACTAGTTGAAAAAACTGAAGAAAAAAAAATCTGACATCTGGCACTCCTGAGTGATTTGTTTGGATCACAAAACGCTTGAAAAACCTTGGTATTGAAAAGGCCTTTCAATCAGAAATTCTTAATGTCACCTGCACATTTCAGCATGTCAAACATATTAAGATGTGCAAAATGTGTGAGCTGGCAGAAAAACAAAAGGTTAAAGAAGACATCTGTTTGATCAATTGCCTAGAGGCTCTTTGGCAGCAGTCAAAAGTGTGTAAGCATCAACAAAACCAAAATGTAGTTTCTCATTTTGTTTCCTTATATGCTGTTTTTCCATTTTAATTTTTGTGGTCCATACTGCATGGATGGTTAGACGTATAACACCCTTGAATGTAATATTGTAAAGCATATAATGACTGAACTAACAGTATAAAGATATCTGACCCCTCCTGCTCAGATCAGATCACCAATACATGACAAGTCAAGCTGGAAACTTGCCATTACTTGCAATAGATTAATCTGCAATGCTCTGACATTACTTCCAAGCAAACGGGTCTCTTATTTCCAAAGCAAAGACTCTTTTTACTTCTGTTCTCACTGCCAGCTTTTCAGGATTTGTTTGTAGCAATCTAAAAATTACAGCATCTTAAAATATGAATGAGGACAGTCAAAGTGAGTTTATGACTATGGATTCATTTCTAGTACTGATGAAATAGAGAAAACATAAAATACAAAAGTCAAGCATTTTCTCATCTATTCTTGGAGGATTTAAGAAGATCTGTTGTCATGTAATAACCATACAAGTATGGACAGTAAGGTGAAAATGGCTTGGCAACAGGTGAACCACAGCCCATAAATACTGAAAAAAAGAAAAAAAAACATTAAAACTTCAGAGCGCAGACCTCCACCAAGGCAGCTCATTTTCTCTTCACAGTGAAAACCACCCATTAACATTTGAACCTATGCTCATTTTCCTCACAATGTTATGGTACCAAAAGTAATATTAAATGTATTTGACCCTCACTATTAGATTTTTTGACCATGAAAACCTACCATTATCATTTTGAATCACATACATAGCATTATTAGTTCAGTGGATATTTACAAAAAATAATATTTCCACAATGGATGTTTTCTTCTAACCTGGACCAGGATAAGCAGAAGAAGATGGATTTATTGATGAGCCTTATTTGCTACCTTACTGTAACTATTTTTCCTCAACCCCTGTAAGTATAAGTTTTCTGGATCAATATATCCAGAATATTGCCCATATCTGGATTAAATGTGGTTTGATAGAGTCTGTTATGATGTCACCCTGTATTTTTGGCTAAATGTTCTGGGTGTTTTTTACGGCCTTACAATATCACATGTTGAATTTGGCCTTATCTCACAATGGTGAAGAAACCAGGTCACTTCCAGAATCAATCAATTGGTGCTCCTGTTGTTTTTTTTTTTTTTTTTTACATATCCTTACATTTCGGTTGGCGAAGGTAACTAACACAGACTAAAACATAACCTCCTTGGTAGAGATAATTACATTATGTTCTAAAACCAACCACCAGTGATTTGACAAATTGGGTTGTAGGGAATACAAGATGGAATAAAGATTAGACAGGTGGTGTCACACTGCTGCCCACTTGTCAACATCCTAAAACAGCTTCATCTCATTGTCATCATGTCATCTTTCATTTGGACTGGCTTTTAAAGTTGCAGTAAGCTGTATTTCTTGGCTTGACTGGATAAAATTTACTTTCCAGGATATTGTAATTTAAGAGCGCTTTGTTGCCTTGATTTCAGGGTTTAAAAAGTCTGTGACAGGGGAGTTTTGCCAGTCAAAGGTGTTTTTAGATGGAAAGTATTCTTTTTGGCTGTTGCACAAATGCATATACCTGTGTTCTGATTTTTGTCTACTTTGGCTTTAAATGCAGAAACATTTCAATTCAAACTAGGTCGGTAGAAATCTGCCAAGGCTGTCTGACAAACCAAAGTAGGACTGTAGATTATTGTGCTCAATAGTAGCATTACATGAGCACACTACACTGAGCTGAAGTGCGCTTACAGTTCACCTGCTGCTTCTGGATGAAAGACTCTGGTATTGACAAAAAGATGGCTATATTCATCTGTCCTCCATCTCACGGGTAGGCTTTTCACACAAATACGTACCTGCAGTCAAGTTGTCGGGTGCTGTCTATTGAAGTAGGAACAAAATCAACTACTCATGGTGAAGCAGTGTGCAATGTGTGTTTTTGTTTAAAACTGAGATTGGTCTCTTTGGGAGGTGAAAAAAAAGAGAGGGAACATTTGCACAAATGATGACTAATCGCTAAAGCCTTCTTTGCGAACGCCCCGCAAATAAACGTGTCGCCTGATTTCACCGCCTACTTGACACTGACTAATCGCACAGTGAGAGACATCTGCCATGCTGCTGGATGGGAGAGTCGCCTCCTACAATCACCCCAGCCAATAGGAAGGGAGGAACTGAGTACCACAGGAAGTACAGAGGGACAAGCAATGACCAAAAAGCTTTTTCTGCAAATAGTGAAATAAATGATATTGAATCACAGCAGATGGTGGCTATGATATCAGTGATCTATTTTCTTTATTTAGTCTTGTTAAAGGAAGTGCAATACTCCCCAAGATAGCATTCCTCGTCTTGGCTGTGAAGGTTATTTTAGTAAAATGTCAGGTTTAAGCCTTTGCAGCCAAATAAGAGAACACCTGCTATGGGCACAAATAACTGTTTGCCAAGAACAAAGCAGGAGTAAGAGAAACTGTAGCGAGTGGGGAGGACGGCACACGCTGTATAGCAAGTGAAAGGGAGTCTAGCTAATGTGTGCATAGCAGACTTTTCCTCAACTTACCATAAACAACATAAAACTAAAAGAAAAAAGACTCAAAAGACAATGTTTCTGTTAGCGCACGTGTCTGTGTCTTATGGCTACATGCCCCAACCATCTACTTCTTTGTGTAGGTTAAAACAAACACTGAATAATTTACAAGTGCTATCTGACTCAGGTTTACAGGAGAGAGCGCCTGATCAATTGGAAGGATAAAATTCAGATACGTTGAATATGAGCCAGTACTTTAATGAAGGGCTGTTATATATCCTTCTGCTAACAACGGCAGCTTTTCCAAGTGTAAGGGTCCGTCTGGGGAGAACTGAGTCAACCACAGACAGAAATGCAAATCAAATGCAAATACATTTTCTTCCTTAAGGATCTAGTACTATGGAATATCACTCTTTGCACAATGAATTAGGTGATTCCAGACAAACTGAGGACACTGAGGAAAAAAGCATCTGTAAACTATTGCAACCAGATTATGAAGGTTAATACAGTATTTACAGTAATGCACTGCATGGGACCATAGTGTACGGATGGACAGTAATTACACCACAAAAATGAAGCTGGAAAACTTGCCTAATTTTTTGTCCAATTGCCGTCATCTGTCTTACACACCCCTAATCAGCTGCAACTTGGCTGTATTTATTTTTTCTTCTTGGCTGCTTTGTTCACATGACCATCAATCCCAAGTAAACATGAAAAAATAATCCCCTGAATTAAGCTGAATAAATAACAACAATGTAAAAACTCCAACGCATATTTCTTCTGTACTCTAGTTTTGTCATATAAAATCACGATGCCAGGCTCTGCTGGAGGGGGCAGGGGGGAGGGTCATCTGTGTCAGGGTCATCACGAAAATAAAATGCATATACCGGTAAGCTGTTATAAACATGTTTAAACTAGACGAAAGCTTCCGGCTTGAAATGGAGCATTTTGATTATGTTTCTATTATATGTGTTTTACTGTGCTCCATGGAATGTGAATATAATGTTTCAGTGTTATTATAATTTCTAAGAAAAATGTAAATATGAAGATAAACTGCAAAGCTGCATTGGAGTTCAAACACAGCTAAAACACTAAATAAGACAAATTATATTCCTGTCTCAATTTTGATGAAAAGGAAGTGGGTAGACAAATTGAATTTCCTTGAAAATTTTAATTGTGGGTTTAGGAATTATGATTTATTCAGAACTCAGAAACAAACAAATCTAATTTGAATGTTTAAGAGGATTTAATGCTGTTGCAGTATATAATTATGTCTCATAATTTGCATTAGTAACAATCACTGACAAACAACTGGAAATATAGTCTCTATTGATATCTTGTGTGTGCACATTTTAATGTGCTCCAATGTGGTTTCTATGTTTGTTAATAGACTGTTACATAAGCATGTCTTTTTGACACATGAGCTGTTGTATCAAAGGAAGCGTGCTTACAACACACGCCTGAATGCCTCTTTAAATGAATCATCTGTCTTGCTGAGAGAGCACAAGACATTTAAGCAAAATCTACTTGACCTGTGCTAAGTGCAGACTGAAGTAAAGACAATTCTATGCTATACTGACTGCCGTTAAACAAAAGGATTTCATTCTTCATCACCAGTGGAGAAGAAAATGAGTTTGTCTTTATGGATCAGCGCTCGCAAGGTAAGCAGGTAGCTTGCATAGCATCTGACAACCAAAGAACCATAACAACTCCAGGAACCAAGTAAAGCACTAATCCTACACAGCACAAGGCCGCCGCTGTGATTCAGCCTGTTAGTCAGTTAGAGGGAGTTGATGGACAAATAAGCATTACAGCCCTCGCCTCTTTATCTACTTGTTCTGTTTCGAACTGCACTCTGATTGATGGCTGAATACAGGCCTTAATTTGTAGGAGGTGAAAAGACGAGCGTTACAATGGCTGACAAAAGGGGGAACAAAGAAGAGGAGATATAGATAGAAGACAGGAGGAAAAAGGAGACATGAACATCCATTGTTAATCCTCGGCAGAGATAGGGTGCCGTTTGTTGGCAGAGCAGTACACTTGCGTCTGGTTTCCCATTACATATAAAACTTGCACAGCTTATTCAGTGGTTTCTTCCAGCCCAAAGCTTCTCATTTGTTCCATTTTACAATCTGTCAGCAGTGGCTGATATTTAAACTGAATATGTCTTACTTAAAGGGCTGAGCAGCTTCATTCATTTCCATGGCAATCAATGTCAATAAAATGCTGTCTTTCAATAATTTCTGTCAGAGAGCACCTTCACAACCCATCTTGTCTGTGGACTTTTCAAATTTTTCAGTCTGACCCAAAGCTGGGGGTGTAAAGGAATTTGGGACCAGACTCATAATCTGACTGAAGAGGTGTTCTCAGTCTAGCTCAAACTGTCATTCAATAGTTTTGATTTGCTTTTAGTGTGGAAACACTTTCTGAATAGGTCGGCCTTTCAAGGTGCATTCACACCAACCATGTTTAATTGAACTCTAGTTCATTTGCACAGAAAGTCTGTTTTTAGGGGGAAGTGTGGATATACAATCAAACTCTGGTGTGGATCAAAGTAGCAAACTTTGGTTTACTTAAAGACATACATGTAAGTCTGGGTCTGCTTCAAGTGAACCAAATGCAGGAAGCGGACTACTCTGGTAGAAATATGGTCGGATGAAAATATATCACAACTGCTGGTAAGCACTCACATGAGTAATGATGTTTTCAAACTAATTAGTAGAAAAATGGAGACTATGGGCTTCACCTGGACAGTAGAGCAGTGCTGCACAAAGGTGAAAAAACTGCTAAAAATATCTGACATGCTTAGAAGTGGCAGTTCAAGAGAAGAAAAGGACATGTTTCTTTGGTATGAAGAACTAAATGCCTTTCAACTGACGAGCACAGGAATATGTCATTCAAAAGGTTCAGTTTGTGTGCTGTGAAGCAAACTCAGAGTCCCCTGTTGAGTCTCCTGGATGATTATGTGTGAAAACAACCTCAGCTCAATTATAAGAACTTAAAACGTGCGCATGTCAACCATTAAACAAAAGACAGAAAAATAACCATAAGAAGGTAAAATAAGTCATGGAAGCAAGAGGGAGATATTAGGTTTTAAACAGAAATATGGACAGATGGAGTCATAAACACCATCTATTTTAAAACCATGAAAATGTAATGTCTTGTAATGTGTTTTCTGAAGTGAATGCAGCTGCAATATCGTGCCAAAAAGATGCACAATGTTCATTCATTTTTACTAATTCAACCAGAAAAGGCTACAGTGACAATGCTGATGCAACCGATTTACAAACAGTCGATGAAGGGGAGACACACCCCATATAGATGAAAACTGGAATCATGTCATTCTTTTGTGTATCAACTTATAATAGAAAACCAACAAGATCATATTCACACCAAAAACTTGCAAATGTAGTTTTAGGTGTGAAAATGCTCTATAATTTTATGTGCCATGTTGTATTTATTCTTACTCACATGTTAGTCTTTGCAGGATAATAATAGCTTGCAGGAGAAGGTTTTTTACAGATTCAAGTCTTTTTGAGTATTCTACATTGTTCTCACTGAAACAAATTAAACTAGTGTCACGACTCCAGGAGATAAATCTCTTGTAACTCCTCAAATGGAGGAATGAATGTGTCGAGAAATTCTTGGCTTGTATTTTCACTCCCTGTTCACGACCATTTCAGCTCCTGACCATTCTCCTCCTAGTCATCCTCAAGCTATTTGCAGTTCATGTTGTCCCTTTTTACTAAACACTTAATTTTTTTCCTATTTCTCAACAATTCCCGCCAACTGTTTAAATGTCCTCCTCAAGCCTCCCCACTCGGGTCTGCAGTGTGTTCAGAACAACTAGATGACAGGTAATTACTGTCACATCCTAAAGGTTTTAATTGTGGTGTAAATGTGAGAAGGTTTAAGGGTAATTTATGGCACCAATGTAATGACAAAATCAGTAGTGAAACACTCATAACGATGATGTACACTTCCCCACAGCAGTCATTTCTGTATGCAGTCTTCATAACATACACACAAACCTGTGCACTCTGCTCCAACCTGCAATTACAGAAGCAGCCACTTCAGGCAATTTGGAAGCAGCGACGATAAACTACTAGGTGTTTACATCATCAAAACGGCGCTGCGCTCACAGGAGAAAAGAAGTGGGGAAATTAGTGTCGTTTGTCACATATCAAGATTAAGGAGCGCTGTAGAGAAAACTGTGTTTTTATGCGATACTGATGATGCCTTCTACCATCTGTAAACAAGCAAAGTGGGGAAACACTCATCAGCTGCATACTGTAGAAAAATGTATGGAGTTTAGTTTGTTTAATATGCCGACACAGCAAAAAAGACAACAGAGGGAAATGCAAGTTAGCGCAACTGTGCAGTAGTGTGGAACAGTAGACCAGACAGATGCATTACTGCATGTTCAGCTGTGCATCTTCTGAGTCTCACTCGTCAAAAAACACACATGAAGTCCTATTTGAACTAAAGTTTTTTTGTCTTTGCTACTAAAAAAATTCATCTGATCTGAAATGCCACAAATTCTGTTCATTCTCCTACACTTTTATCATCCTTCAGTGGTTTTTCTTTATTTTCATTATTCTCAACATTAGGCACATTAATGCTGAAGACATCTGCACTGTGAAAGAACATGAATTATGTAGAAAACAAGTAGGTATTCATGTTTTAGGGTGGATATAGACTCAATAGCCCTATTAGTGGAACGCCAACTACTGTACAAATCCATACTGTGGGGCAGAATCACTTTCATGTTCAGAAGCCTATAAATCAGTGACTATTTAACCTATATTTGCGTTTATTGCACATTTGTGTATGTATTAGTACAGTGGTAACTCGCCGTACAAATGCTTCCACCTATGAAATATTCGCGGTACAAAAAAAAATTTTGACCAAAAATGCGTCCCGGCAACTGCAACAAACATCGTGTTACAAAAGAGATAAATCTGGAAGTGTCTCTGCCGTGTCAGTTCCGAGTCACTTCTGGGTTTATCGCGACGGAGTGCAAACATCAACGTGAACTTTGCGCTGCATGTTTGCCCTTTTTCACCTAAAATGCTCCTTCATATTGTGTTTTCCATCATGGGACCTAAGAAGAATGGTACTAGTGACAAGAAAACCCATAATGTTGATGCATGTGAAACGGGAGATCATACAAAAACATTCTCATGGCGCTCGAGTGACAGACCTGGCAAAGCATTACTGTACAACCGGATCGCTTTGATCTGCACAATACTGAAGCAGAAAAAAGCTATGATGTATGCGAATCCAGCTCAGGGAGTGACACTGCTTTCTAACTTGTCCTCTGCACGACGTTACGTTTAGTTCGTCTCTGCCTCCCTCCCTCTTTCCCTCCCTCCTCCTCTGCCGCTGCCGTGACCATCAAGCTTCACGGTAAGTGTCTTTATAAATCATATTTATAACTGATTTCTTGCATTCCTTTTAACATAACTTCATTTTCATACAATAATAATGAATAAATGTGTGCATATGGGTGTGTAATATATACATTAAATGGGAGTTTTTGTGGGTCCTGGAATGGATAATTTTATATTTACATGTATTCATGTGGGGAAAACCCGTCCCACTGTACGTAATTTTCACTGCACGCATGTCACGCCAGAATGGATTAATTTCGTACGGCAGGGTACCACTGTATATATTTTTTAATGCAATAACTCAAAATTACAAAAAAAGTTAAGGGAAAGTTGGTACAAAATGTGTCTGGTTGCACAGCATCAAAAATACTACATCATTTTATCATGTCTTATACAAAGTGGCATAATTTGCGGTTCCCATTAAAAATGTGAACAAAGGTTTGCTGCATGTTTACCAAGTAAAAGTATGCTGATGTTCAGTGTTGAAAAAAATGTTTTGGTTAAACAGTATAAAAATTGGTTGCATTGCATCACTGGCTGAAAACAACTCTCACTCTTAAATAAAACTTAATATGAGGTTTATTATTGTTATTATTATTAATACTATTAACACATTTAAACACAAAAATTTTCAAGGCTTCAGTGCACTCCTACCAAATTTTAACAGCAAAATACACAGATTTCAAATTTGTGAATCCCAAATTTTACGATTGGTACTGCTAATGTGGGCATTAATTGTAATAACTGTAATACAAAAAAACTTTAACATATCATGCCTCAATACAAAAAATAAAGAAAAACAGAGAAATGAGAGGTGCTAAAATTGTAAAATCACACTTGCATTAGTTGCACGTAATGTTTTTTTTGTACAAGTCTCAGGAATAAAATAAAAGCAGTTCCATAAACTAGTCATCTTTAACTAAAAAAACAAAGTATTGCACATTATGATACGAGCAAGTGTAGTAAGAAACACAGTTAAGACAAAAGACAGCACATCATTATATTAAGAAATAAGGGCCAGTCAATCACCAAGTGCATTCACCAAAACCATCAAATACTGTCTGAGGTGTTGTTAATTTGTGGTTTCTGAGGCTGGTAATTCTAATAAACTTATCCCCTGCAGCACAGGTAGTGCTTGGTCTCATGAAATCCAGTTTCATCCTAGGATGTTATGGCTTCGGTCACTGCACTTGGGGACACTTTCACAGTTCTGGAGCATTTTCACACCTTGAATGTGGTGAGAGAATGCCATCAGATCACACTGTGTGTGTGGAAATGCTTTTACTGGATTTGCTTAGTTATTGTAAATCCAGGTGGTGACTTTTTTGGCCAGGCAGTGTAGTATTAAAGCATAATCATGATTGAATGTCACAAAACTGAGACGTCCTGATTAACATCATTTAACCATTTTCAACCACTACCTCGTTTGCAATATGTGACATTATTTTAAAGATTGTTTGGAAAGTACCATAAGGCTGAAAAGGGATAAAGTATAATGTTGAAAATAATAAAATAAAGAAAAAACACTGAAGGAGAAGGTGCGTCCAAACTTTTGACTGTGCATCAGCTAATAAAAACATAATGAACAAATAATTAATATTACACAATCATATTCTGTCAGAATATGTTATACTGTATAAGGCATTATTATGCTATAATGTGCATAGGGATAATATGCCTTTGCCATTGTCTGTTGTATCACATTTACATTCATTACATACAGAATATCACTCAGCATGTAAGTCTCTGTTTCATTACCTGCTTTAATAAATCCTGCGACGCCGTTTCCTTAAAAACCTTTAAAACCGGGTCAAAACTGCATTCCATGGAGACTTATTCCACTTATGTCTGTGCACGGCTGTAAACATTTAGATTTAGTTTGTGACCCCTGGAGAGAAATAGACTAAGTGCTGCTGCCATACAAGACTCATATAAGCTCTCAGAGTGAGTACATTTATTCCCCAGGAGGTTTTATGAGCTTGTGGTGCACGACAGCAACATTCTGTACACTCACTGAGGAATAAGCTGGTAAAAATGAGATGCCACTATGATTAATAACCATAAAAATATATGCACACATTTGACTTGAGGTGGCAACAATATCGATGCTGTGAGGCGAACAATGACAAAGTTTGGCAATTTCTGCTCAGAAGGTGCAGTCGTGCACATGGTGGAGTAGCCATTTTCTTCAGAATGCAATTTTCGGCAGTAGTATATACTATACAGAATGCATTCTGGAGTCTCAGTAATCATATAGACCTTCTTCCAAAACACAGCCACAATCAGAGAATATTCAGATATGAGTGAGTCAGTGCAAAACCTATACATTTGTGGACGTGTGTGCTGCCCCCCTTCCTCTTTCACCACTTTCCATCAGGCTGTGTGCCGTCAAGCGGTGTTGTATAGCATGGAACCATTCGATCAGTCTCTGGGAATAGAGTGTGTGTCTGCAGCATGGTTGATGGCCACCACTCCACTCCCAGGAGCCAGCTGACTTTAATTGAAGCTCCACTGAAACACAAGCCTGGGCAGTTCGGTGGCTCACACATATAACACTGCTATCTCCAGCATCTCTGTCTCCCGTAGAAATGGAATTAGACTGACAGTCACTGGCCTGCAGAGCTGCAGTGTGACAAACACACAAAAAAGAAACGCACACACACTTTTAAAAACACTCTCTGGTTCCCTTCCAAACAAATAAACACACATACACAGTAATACTAGCGCTTTCACCCGCAGAGTGATGGAGTGGACGTGGCTCTCCATCAACCCAGAAATCTCATATTGTTCTGCTTTATATTGGACTGAGCTGCTGCAAAGGAGTGACAGAAAGTGGATGAAAGGAGGAGACAATGGAAAATGGGAGAATCAATGAGTGGAGAGTGAGTGACGAGAATAAAAGCAAGAGACCAGTAACAGAGGACAGGAAACAAAGATTTGGGAGATGACAGAGAGGTATGTTGAGGAAAAGAAAGATGAAGAGAAGCAGTGGCCGGATGTGTGGACAGAAAAAAATTAATAGTAAACCTCTTTGTGGTTTTCACTCAACTCCATGTTCAAAATAGGTTAAGGCCGAAGGTTAAGAGCTTATCACTGTTTGAATCCGCTAACAACAAAAGCATGGGATGATGAGTCATTACGCAGCATAAATAATTGAATAAATAAACCGGTCTAGTGTCAGGAAGCAGCTAAAACCACATCTGTGGAACGCTGCTACCTCACACAGTGCATTGCACCCAATGTATTAATGCACTAATGAACTACTTATGAGTGATGGGTTGCTACATTAATTCACACTATTTTCCAGACTATGAACAATTTTGGTTAATCCACATGAGAGATTTCTGTATTGTTCTTTGTCTGTGCCTATATTACTGGCTTGAAATGGGCAAAACATATTTCATTTCATGGCTACATTACAAATCCATCCAACCTCTGTGGCTGAGCTGTGTAATGTGGATGTCTCATACTGCAGTGCTGTCAGTGTGCAGTGGGGGTTGGATCCAAAAGCAAGTCACTCCTCCTAGGGTCTCATGCTAAAATGTACAACTTTAAAGTGAACTCATTTATACCTAGCTCATCAATTTAGACTATTCAGAGGCTGATGTTTATGGACAACTAAAGGCATAGATGTTTTGCATCATAAACAGATCATAGTATGGTCTAAATATTACTACATTCAATGTGTTATTTTTAAGCAATTCTTTGCAGATTTTTAGGCATCAAAACAAACACTGATGTCTAAACCTAATCACCTGTTTTCAGGTGCCTAAACCCAAAGCTGAAAAGTCGAATAAAGCTGATATCAAAATCAGAATGATTTACTTAGTGTGCTTTCACAGCTGTTAGTCCGGTACAGTGGTTTGATTGGACCCATAAGTTGTTACAATGTTGCAATTCTCAACTAGTTCGGTCCACATTCACACCAGCGTTTTTGCAAGTGAACCAACCACTATATCCCCCCACTCATGTGGCGGCGCTGTTTACAAAATACTGTGTTTTGGGTGACGTAAGTGAG